>CM067370.1:69387156-69557160 GCA_034401795.1 Chaetoderma sp. LZ-2023a | reverse complement strand
GCATGACACGTGTGTTCACCCTTTTCTCCTAAGAAAAGGGAGAGAACTCACCAACATGCATCTCGCCTGAAACACCAATACGTGAAGAGGGTTAACTGCTCTTTGCATATATTAGCCTGGGAATGAGCATGAATATATAAGATGAATGATCATGATATATAAACATAATACACAAAACTGTCAAACTTGATTTACCTTATGAATATTGGATTTCAGATGTGAAGCCATCAACCAAGCACTTTTTCGACCATACGTGACATTCATCGTTGTTATCCTCTCGCTTGACCATGTCTGTTCCATAACTTTTGTTTTTTCAAGTATCAAAAGGGAGAAGAACAGTGTAGGCATTTAATTATCGTTTCAAAACAGCTAAAGCAAGTGGATTGACGGAGTTTGACACATCCCTCATATAGAAATCCGTGAAAGAGGACTCAGTGCCATTGTGCAACAGCCATGATGTCCTCTAACGGAACACCATTGTAAAGGACAGTCGAGGCGGCTATTCCTCTAACATCATGAGCCCTTGCGCATTGCACCTGGTGCCCAGTCGCAATCTCGTGGGTAGTCTGTATGCATTCAACTACACAACGAGAGATGGAATCCATGGATGAGGCGCCATATGGCGTCTTATGGCAGATCCACAGATGTCTATCATTTGACCGTAAAGAGTCCGTCCATTTTTTGTACTTAGTCAAAGCACGGACTGGACACCAGACACTGGCATCACAATCAAACCTAGTTAGTTTCGGTATAATAATCGGTTTGCCGGGATATTTCAAAGAATGATTCTTTGACATAAACTCTGCTCTTAGCAGTAGTCGCAGACCCTCTCCGGAGACAATAAATTGGTCCCTCTCTGCAGAAAGTGCATGGATCTCACTGCGCCTTTTCGTTGAGGAAGTTACCAAAAGAAAAACCACCTTTAGAGTCAAATGCTTTAGACTAGCCGAAGCCAAAAGTTCAAAAGGGTGCTTGGCCAGTACATTAAAAGCACCAAAAATAAACTCCAGGCTGGAATGACTACCGGTTGTTTCGGTCGGAGATTGCTCATTCCCTCCACCATCACATTCAAATGGGCCACCTCTGGACTATCCCTGTTGGCTAGACATGGGATAACTGATGCCAAAGCCGACTTGTATCCAGCAATTGTGACAGGAGCCAGTCCTGAATAGAACAGCTCACAGAGAGTCTGCTATTTGCTGAATAGATGATTGAATGGGATCAATACCCTTTACGTTTGGTTTGCCCCAATGCTCGAAGACCCTGTGAAGAGCTGGAGGGTTGAGAGACCATTCTGTTGGCAAAATCCTCTGTCTGCGAGACAAAGCATCCGCCAGAATGTTCAATCGCCCAGGAATGTGAGCTGCTTTCAAAACAACTGAGTAATTCCTGCTCCATTGAATCAAGTGCCACACCTTCATACACAGTGTGGGTGACTTGGTCCCGCCTTTATGTATGATACTACTGTCGAATTGTCCGGCCATATCAATATCGCCTTGCCCCTGACTTTTGGAAGAAACTTTTCCAATAATGCCAGTTCCACTGCCATCATTTCCAACAGATTGATATGCAGCTGGCTCTCTTGGAGAGTCCATGTGCACCCCCCCCCCCCCCCCCCCCAAATCCACCCCCACCCCTGCATCTGTGTACACGGACAGTTGGGGGCAGGGTAGGGGTTCTGTTCTCTGGTTCCACAGAGACATCAGATACAACTGGATAGGTCTTCGCATCAGAGCAGTGTACGGGATTACCTGCTCCATGGAGACCATCATGCACAGCATCTGAAGAAACCGCCTCGCCTGAATGTGGTTTCCCAATCGAAAACTCTTGAGGAAGCGCCACGTTCTCTTTTCTGAGAAACGCTGTCACCGCAAGGACCACTCTTGTGAAAACCCTCGGAGCTGTCGACAGGCCAAACGGGAGAACTGTAAACTCCCATACTTGATTCTGAAACGCAAATCTCAGAAACCTGTGCCAACTCCGATTCATCGGAATGTGGAAATATGCATCTTTCAGATCGATCGATACACACCACATTCCTTTCCTCAATCCTGCCATTACCGACCTCGGAGTTTCCATCTGAAACCGAGGCGTATGAATAAACCAATTCAATGGCCTGAGATTTAGTACAGGTCTCCATCCCCCTGTGCTCTTTGGGACAAGGAACATGTTTGAATAGAAAACTGGAGTGTTCTGGTTTGCTGGTTTTATTGCTCCCTTCAGAAGCAAACCTGACACTTTGTTTTGAATAGCTTCTAACTTGTCTGGCTCCCTTGGTACGGGTGTCCAGACAGGTGCCAAAGACAGATTTTGTGGTGGAAAATCCCACCACTCTGGCATGTACCCATGGGATATCCATCCCAGGACCAGACTGTCTGATGTCACACCTCGCCCAGCCTCGATGAAACGCATGAGCCTTCCACCCACTATAGACGTATTGATGCCTAATGCGGGTGTCTGGCTCGCGATCCGCTCCCCCCCTCTCTTGACGAGAGAGAGAACCATTTTGGTCTTGGCTTGACCGCTCTAACTGGCACCGCTGTTCCTGTCACACAGGCGCAGTCTAGGCAGATATGAAGGGAGCTATCATACCCTCAGGCACGATCAGCTCCCTTCTTTCCGCCCTTGGAGGACTTACCATTGCCCTTCCGCTTCCCGCCTCTCGGGCGATCAGAAGCAACAGTGGGGTAGGCAGGCACCTCCACAACCTTCTTCGCCTTCCTAGCCGCAGGCGGCTGCGAAGACCCAGCAACAGCAGAAACTGGCTTGGCTTTCGCCTTGCTCTTGTGCTTATGCTTCTTTGAAGAAGGTAGTACAGTCAGCAGTTTCGCTACAGCCCCTAGTGCATGCGCTTGTCACACTAGTTCTAGCTGCAGATTAACTGCCAACCGACTCTGCACAATGTTCGCTGTATCCTCTAAGATGGCCCGCTTGACCACCAAAGATGTTAGGGCTGTTCAGGGGCATTCCAAGCAAACGCTCCCCGATGGCAGTAGCTGGACGCATATGGTTTAGGGCCATCTGCCTCCTGGATTTAGTCACATGCGCTTGCACCCTAGCCAATGCATCCATTGACAGCACCAGGCCGTCATTGACACAGGATAGCGCCACAGGGTGGCCTGCCCCAGCTTCAGCAGACACTGACTGATGTAGGCGATAGGAGTGGTTAACACCTCTCATTGCTGCTCTCACTCCCTCATCGCATAGGGAGAGGACTTCTTTGTGGTGTACTTGAGACCTGTCCAGCACCCTGAACCCCAAGCACCCAGCGGTCACCCTCAGTGACCGCTGAAATCACACTGTATCTGTCATACTCCCCTCGGGGAATACGGCACCTTGCCCGCACCTCCCTGGAGGCTGCACGGAGCTGGCTCTAACAACTCCTTAAACCATGGATCCAGTCCAATGGACTGGATCCGAGCCACAGGCAAGACCCCCCATCCTACTCGACGCAACCGACAGATGGGGTGTGTCCTCCTCGGCCGTAACCACAGACAAGCCAGAGCCTCGGATCAGTCTGTCTCTGAAGAGGACACTCCTGTGAATACATCACCCATTGACGTATTCACGGTTTTACCAGCAGCGGCCTCCCGGCTAGGAGCCACCGCTGGTACGCCAGAAACACCAGTACCGCACGGTTCCGCCGACACCTCATGAAGTTCACCGATCCATGGAGTAGGCCCGCACGTAACACCGTAGCGGTTATGGAACCGTGGCCATACAAAGGCGCCAATGACACCCCATGTGTGGCCACTGGACGAGGCGAGATAGGCGTGTACATAGCCTGGCCAGCAACACCCGTCACTGTGTCGGTTGGTGGCAAACCAACCAGCACTGGATGGGTGCCCGGTACCGTGTGTGGCCTCAACCACGGGCGGAGCGACTGTCATGGCTTGCGAGAAGCCAGACAGATTGAGGGCGGTTCCGTCCAGGATGGAATCAACCTCTATGCTCTCCACCCGCGGCATCTCAGGCTGCAACAGTCTCCTCATCAGCCTCCTCATCTTCAGACCCCGAAGTCGTCACAGACCGGCCACCGCTACTGGACCACACGGAGGTGGCCGCAGAGAGACAGAACCCATCAGGCCGGAGCCTGACAGGACTGCTAGGGAGCCATACGACAGGGTCCGTACCAGACACGGGAAGAGACTGTTCTACAGCCTTTGGAATTAGGGACGACACCAGCATGGGCAGGACGCTATGCAAGAACCACGCCGAAGGTGCCATCTCCAAAACCTCCGGCTGCAGACGTGGCGCGCCCCCCGGGGCGGAAACGGATGCTCCACGATTTCTTTTCGAACCGCCTGACCCCGCATCAGACCCAGCCAAGTCCTTCTGGGAGAGGAACTCGACCAGCCACACTGAACACACATTACACCTACTATCAACGTTACAGGGTGAACAACGAAAACAGACACGGTCTTTGTAGGCAGCTTTGATAAACTTGCACGGCATTCCGAACAAGATGGCAGGGTAGGCTTGGCCTAAAAATAAGCCCAAAACCTAAAATAAGCAAGCGAAACGAAACAGGAATGGAAGGCAGACAAATAATTTTCAAATATATTGACCATAAATTAATTGAAAACCCTCCAGCACGCCACCCCGCAATGCTACAATAAAGATCGCATTTTCTGACGACGAGAACGAAGAGGACAAATACACCCGTATACTGATTCTAGCAGATGTATAAAACGGAACCAGGAACCATATCGCATAGCATTCGCGGTATATTTAATAATAAATTTCAAATTATACTCTCAAACGAAGGCCAAAACGATACGTGAAGAAAACAACAAAATGATAAACAAACTGCTGTAGACCATGGTAAAACCGCAGAAAACACATCATAAATCAAGAATTTTGAAACCACCGATCAATGCAAACAGATCGTGATTACCACGCAAAACGTGACATAATTCCAGTTTTCTGGTACAAAAGGTACGCAGCACCAAGAACAAGATGCGCGAATACATGAAATATTTTCTTAATCATAAAAAATCTGAGCAACAACACAGGTGTGACGTCACTCGCTCGGATAATACGGAGAACAACGTCAGCCGATTTTCGTGTTAAGACACCGTACAGCCAACACCTTATTTCATATTACTGCCGATCGCCGTTGGGATTAAAAGGAGGCGATCGTTGTCACCACATGTCCCAGATTCGGGGTCAGAAATTGGAACATGCGACACTGACGAAATTTTAGAGACCTAAGTCTCCATACAGCTAGATAATAACATGAAAGAATACAACATGAGATTCAGAAGCTCCTTCCATGGTAAATCCAATATTCCGTGAAGCGAAAACAGCTAACTTAGACACAGGAATACACTAAGAAACTCTTAAGAAATTCTTAAAGATTTTCCAAATGCAAAAAGCATGTATGGCTCTTGTTGCTATGCAAACAAGAATGAGCCTCACTGGCAGACGGGTACCTGTTTGTGGGAAGCAGGTACCCGGTTCCAGGAGCCGGCACAGCTTTCTAAATCTAGATTCCTAGAGCAGCTAGCTAGCTAGCTTGTATTATCAAGAGTAATACAATGATAAGTATTGATCGAAGGAGAAATATGTGATTTCTATTGCTTTCAAATACAAATAATCAAATATGCCATTCTCAATTTTAACAAATACAAATATCATCTTTCAAATACTAATATATCACATACAGACACAATACAATAAAGCATTGTCAATGTTTCAAGTTGGCCTCACACTAAGGCCAGATGTGGGAAACACCTGTTTATTATTGACATCTTTCTGATTTTGTTCAAACAAGCCAGATGTGTGTGGTTTAGTTGTTTGTCAACAAAAATTATTTTGGGTAAAATAATTTGTAATAGGCCTATCTGGTCTGTGGAGATAAAAGGGTTAAACAATTAACACATATCCAACTAACGTTCCACACAGAAAAAAGGTATATTGATTTATTAGTTTATATTTAAAGTTTGTGACAGTTTTCTTGAATTATTCAATTTTTATTTCAAACTAGTATTAGCTAGTCACTTAAACTACTTTTTATTCCACTTGAATTGCAACAGAATTTTGCTAACTACAATGATTCCAGTAGTGGCCTCTCAATTCACCTTTCCAGAGTATCCATTCATCATATGACCTCGTATGATATCATAATCAGCTCGGTGCATGTATGATGATGTCACAATCATTATATCACAAGGGTTCCATATAGATATTATAAAATCTCAAACACCCAGTCAAATTAGTTTCAAAATATTCAACAGCTTACATGTGTATTTTTTTGGAATTTGACAGTCAGGGTGTTCAGAGATGGATCGATCCCAACACGAGCGAGGTGTGGGTGGAGCTTAACTAGAGATGGGCGGGGCATAGCTAAAACCAGAAAGGTCTTTCTCTAGCAAAGTCAGTTGCATACATATAATGTAGTTTGAATCAATTCCAGTATGATTTGGATCTAGTTTATTCTGAAAACTTACAATCACACTTTAAGTGAGCTAAATATGAAACATGCTGAATAATCCGAGGTTAATTTGACTGAAAGCCATTGCTGACTAAAGCATCAACCACTTTCTGTTAAATTAACTAAATAAGATATGATACTTACAATTTGTTGAAAAAACATATGCAATGTACCTGTATATAGAAGAGAATGGGTTTAGTATCAAATGTGCAGGTGTCAAATTAAAGCGATGCTAATCTCGTCTCAAATGTTGTATTGTACCGAGAGTATGGTTTACAGATTCCATGTCAGTCGTACCGTGTCACGTTCCCGTATCTGTATCACAATTATCATAAATGTTGAACATGGATAGCCGCCATTTTGTCTCCTCAAGCAATAGTGTGTGATGTCATGTAAGTGCCAACACATTACAGTATTTGTTATATAATACTCATCTTGTTGAATATCTTGGAACTAATTTGACTGGAAATTAGTTTCAAAATATTCAACAACTTACCTGTATGGTGGCTTTTATACTACATTGTCAAACTATAGATGGCACCTCTATGACTGATTGTATATACCGAGGCAGCCACATTAGAATTTTTCTGATTGGCTGAAAAGTTAATTATGGCAGCCATCATAGGGTGTAGAAATGTACAAACATTTAGCTACTAAAGCCTGAATATTTTTCTTTAGCTGCATGATAAAAAGCTTAAAATTACCTGCATAGCTTATGAGTGGCATATTAGATCACATGAATAGCTATCAAGAGACAAGATTAGTTATCCTTTAAGAATTAAATACAATTTTTAAAACTCGTCTATTAAATTATGCACTGATTATTCTGTTCCAGCTCCTCTGAGAGGAAGGCAATGTTTCCCCAAATAGCAATAACCTACTGTCAAATTTGTGAGGAATATTCAACACGCATCATTAAAATGTTCTGAAATCAGGTTTCTTGACATTCAGAAAGAAAACTTTTGATCTAGAAGTAGAATTATCTAACATCCAGGTGTGTTTTGATTATATTCTATTGACAAGAGTCACTGACCAGGCACACTGTTTGAATAGAAAGGGCAGGGGAATTATGCAGAGGTGTGAGATCTTACATAACATACTACAGGGATAAGACATTTAAAGCCTAACCTCTTTGATCCTGAAGCTTGTTATCGACATTGCAAGGCAACCATATTGAGGACAGTTATTGAATATGTTGACTCAAACCTGTTGCTACTTTAGGCAGCAATGACTTCCCATTCAATTAGATTCATTGTATTCAATATATCTCTTGAATATATGATTCCTTGCAGAAAGATTTATGCATATAGTCTTCAGAGTACAAAGCTTTACTAGTTAAATGCGCTATTCACAAAACCAACTGCTTCATAGAAGATAAGAAATTAAGTCTTGTTTATTGTTTCATTGTTTACAATCACATATGACATGTATAAAGCTAGTATGCTTAACCCTTGTCTGTCTGTATATATCTTGATGATACTTACTGGTATTACATAGAAATTTGATCAAATTGCACTGTATTTGACCAAATACACCAAATACGGTGAGTACATACAAATATACTGCTTTGTAAAACGTCATATACAAACACACAAAATTTGCATGTTTAAAGGTACTGTGTCACACCAAGTATAGTCTTAAATGAAAAATAATAGCAAACGTACAATATTCCAGGCGTATATAGCGTATTTTTCTGCAATCTAATGGAATATGAAATGATTTCCATGTTGAGCGCCCTATCATTGAAATTGAATTGTGCATAAAAACTAAGCAACGTGGATGAGTTTTATTTAAAATGTGTAGGTTGTGCCTCGTGAAATGGTGGAACAGCAATTCAATAAGAAGGGCTTCCCCATTCGCAAAGTATGCCACAACGCATACAAATTCTCATTCGCTACATATTTTCCTTCTCGCATGTTTTAGCGTGTTCTCATGTATCAACTTACAGCTTGATATTGAATCATGTGAAGATATTTGTATGCTAGAATAAGAAAATTCAACAATATTTAACGATTGGAAGCAGAAAGCAAGCCCGCCAAGGGGCGTTCATTCCAGTGCCAATTCGCCAAATTATGCCGTTGCTATTATGGTACAATTGTAATACACTGGCGGCTTATTTTAGATTTTTCATGATATCGTACACACCTACGCCAGTTCCACAGCCCTATTCTATGCATTGGCCGCAAGAAAATGTAGGATATAGGTTGTTTTTTCACGTTTGCATGTAGGATACGCATACACGAGTCTTACACCTTCATTCGTCGCTAAGTCAGTCATCCACACAGTCAGTTGGTCAGTAGTTTGGTCAATCGGTGGGTGGGTGGTTCTGTCTGTCAGACTGTCTGCCCATCAGCGACTCATGCAGTCATCTGACCTGTCACTCATGCAGATCTGTCAGTCTGTCGATCACTCATGCAGCCATCCGATCTGTCACCCAAGCAGTCTAGACTGTCAGTCTCTATTCCTCATGCAGTCATCCGATCTGTCACTCATGCAGCCCATCAGTCTGTCACCCATTCAGTCATCTGATCTCTTACTCAATCAGTTATCTGATCTGTCACTCATGCAGTCATCCGATCTATTACTCATACAGTCATCCGATCGGTCACCCATGCAGTCATCTGATCGGTCACTCACGCAGTCATCCGATCTGTCACTCCTGCAGTCATTCAGTTGGTCACTCGGTTGGTCGGTCAGTGGGTTGGTCAGTCAGTCAGTCTGTCACTCATGCAGTCATCCGAGCTGTCACTCATGCAGTCATCTGATCTGTCACTCATGCAGTTCATCAGTCTGTCACTCATGCAGTCCATCAGTCTGTCACTCATGCAGTCATCCTATCAGTCACTCAGGCAGTCATCCGATATGTCACTCATGCAGTTCATCTGATCTGTTACTCATGTAGTCACCCTATCTGTCACTCATGCAGTCGATGACCCATGCAGTTGGTCAGATGGTTAGTCGGTCGATTTGTCATTTAGTCGGTCGAGCAGTGTGTTGATCAGTTGGTGGGTGGGTGGTTTGGTCTGTCAGTCAGTCCTTCACTCCTGCAGTCATCCGATCTGTCACTCATGCGGTCAGTTGCTCAATGGGTTGCTCAGTCCATGGGTGGGTGGTTTGGACTCTCAGGATGTCCATCACTCATGCAGTCCTCCGATCTGTCACTCATGCAGTCAGTCAGTCTGTCACTCATGCAGTCATCCAACTTGCCAGTCATGAAGTCGTTGACTCATATAGTCAGTCGCTCATGTGGTCGGTCAGTCTGTCATGTATGCAGTCAGCCGATATATCACTCATGCAATTGGTCGGTCTGTCCATCGCTCATGCAGTCCGCCGGGCGGCTGGAGGGTAGTTTTGTCTGTCAGCATGTCCATCACGCATGCAGTCATCAGATCTATCCCTTGTGCAGACATCTGATCTGTCACTGATGTGGGTGGTCGGTCCGCCAGATTGTCACTCATACAGTCATCAGATCTGTCACTCATGCAGTCATCCAATCTGTCACTCATGAATGCAGTCATCCTATCTGTCACTCATGCAGTCATCCAATATGTCACACAGGCAGTCCATCAGTCTGTAACTGATGCGGTCTGTCAGTCTGTCACTCATGCAGTCATTCAATCTGTCACTCATGCAGTCAGTCAGTCCATCACTCTTGTAGTTATCCGATCTGTCACTCATGCAGTCATCTGATATGTCTGTCACACATCAGGGGTTGTACACCTTTCAGTATTTGAAATTGCATGACTTTTCCACCACTTTCCATGACTAAAATTTAAAAATTCCATGACCTCCAAGAATCAATAGCTAGGTCAGACAGTCAAATTTGTTTCAAAATGTTCAACAGCATATAGTGAATCATATGGAATTCATTTTATCTAGGGCAAAGGCTCAACATGTGACAATTTCCAGGATATTTTTAATAAAATCTGAGGTTTTTACATAAAAAAATGCCGAATAAAAATTCTGAATGGAGCTTCTAGAGCCTATGATCATACATGTAGTATCCTTTCAGCCTAACTTGGTTGAAATATGTCAAAATGGTAAGAAGCAATATGACCATTTCTAGTACATTTTGAACAAAATCTAAGATTTTGACCCAAAAATTGCATATTAACCCTTTAACACTCCTATCAGCCAAAGATGGCTTCTGAAGTGGTCTTGAGAAATCTCCATTTGCTGCAAGAGAAGACTATTGTTGAACATATTTCTAAATTAGTTTTCACTTGGTCAGCAAATTGACATTTTCTTTGGCCAAGGTGTCCAAGAAAAAAATTGAAATCTATTCCTTAAAATGGTTACTTTCACGAATTGAAGGAAATTTCAATTCCCATTTCTCTGAGATCTAACAATACTTACCATTCTATTACTTCTGATAACAAGCTATCCTGATAGCTGGCTCTAGGAATCTAGACTTAGTAAGCTTTACCGGCTCCTGAAACCAGGTACCCGGTCCCAACAAACGGGTACCCTTCTGCCAGTGAGGCTCATATTGTTTGCATAGCTACCAAACAAGAGAATACCTAAGGCTTGCCTCCATGGGGCTGGGAGGCAGGGTCCGTAATAGAATGGTAAGTATTGTTAGATCTCGGAGAAAGGGAAATTGAAATTTCCTTCATTCTCCTTCGATCAATACTTAACATTCTATTACTTCTGATAATACCAGATTTAAACAGTAACCTGGTGGGAAGGGGCAAGCCATCAATTGGTTCTTTTGCCCCTGGAGAAAAATCTTACTTAAACTTGACACACGGAGACCTAAAAGGACCATCAAGTTTAGGGACCAAATCACATTCACATCACTGCCCCCCCCCCCCCCTCTTTTTTCTCCTAAGAAAAATGGAGAACTCACGAACATGCATCTCGCCTGAAACACGAATATGCTAAGAGGGTTAACTGCTCTTTGCATATATTAGCCTGGGAATGAGCATGAATATATAATATGAATGATCATGATATATAAACATAATACAAAAAACCATCAAACTTGGATTACCTTATGATTATTGGATTTCAGACGTGGAGCCTTCAACCGAGCACTTGTTCAACCATCCGTGACACAATTTGGTTGTAATCTTCTCGCTTGACCATGTCTGTTCCTTAAATTTTGCTTTTTCAAGCATCAAAATGGGAGCAGATCAGTGTGGCCATTTAACTATTGTTTCAAAACAGCTAAAGCGAGTGGATTGGCAGAGTCTGACACATTCCTTATATAGTAATCTGTGAATGAGGACTCACAGCGCCATTGTGCAATGGCCATGATGTCCTCTAACGGAACACCATTGTAAAGGACAGTCGAGGCGGCTATTCCTCTGATATTGTGTGCCCTTGCGCATTGCACCTGGTGCCCAGTCGCCATCTCGTGGGTAGGTTGGATGCATTCCACCACCCAACGAGCGATAGAATCCATGGATGCGGCGCCATAAGCAGCCTTTTTATAGCAGATCCACAGATGTCTATCATTCGACCGTAACGAGTCTGTCCGTTTTTTGTACTTAGTTAAAGCACGGACCGGGCACCAAACACTGGCATGACAAACAAACCTAGTTAGTTTTGGTATAATGATCGGTTTTCCGGGATATTTCAAAGACTGATTCTTTGACATAAACTCTGCTCTTGGCAGTAGACGCAGACCCTCTCCGGAGACAATAAACCGGTCCCTCTCTGCTGAAAGCGCATGGATCTCACTACGCCTTCTTGCTGAGGAAGCTGCCAATAGAAAGACCGCCTTTAGAGTCAAATGCTTTAGACTAGCCGAACACAAGGGTTCGAAAGGGTGCTTGGCCAGTACATTAAGCACTAAAGATAAACTCCAGGCTTGAATGACTACTGGTTGTCTCGGTCGGAGATTGCTCATTCCCTTCACCATCACATTTAACTGGGCCACCTCTGGACTATCCCTGTTGGCTAAACAAGGGATAACTGATGCCAAAGCTGGCTTGTATCCAGCAATTGTGACAGGAGTTAATCCTGAATAGAATAGCTCACAGAGAAAGTCTGCTATTTGCTGAATAGTGGATTGAAATGTATCAATACCCTTTCCTTCACACGAGTCTTCAAATTTGTTAACCTTGTGGTTATATGACTTGAAGGTTGCCCTCCTTCCCGCAGCTGCGACGAATTTCGCAGCTTGTCGAGAAAAAACTTCCGATGTGGAACGTTGTTTGATAATATCCATGCAGTCAATTTGAACATTTCGGGACGCTCGTGTAGGAATTGTCCCTTGGCCTGGGAGATTATGTTCGGAATCTTGGGTAACCGCACAGGATTGTCCACCAGCAGATCCGTGAACCACGCCCTGCTTGGCCAATATGGCGCTATTATCAGGACCAGGCACGGTTCCTCCCTGATCTTCACCAAAATCTTCGGCAGAAGAATGGTGGGCGGATACGCTAAGCGTACATCCCTTTCCAGCTTATCGCCAGAGCGTCTGTATCAACAGCATTTAGATCTGGAATCGGCGAGACATACCGTTAAATTCTGTGTATATTGCGCTATCGTGCATAGTGCGCACCACTAAATTTGACCAAAATCGGCCTGTAAAAACCTTGTTTTCGTGTATAGCTCGCAGTAAGATTGAGAGACATGTGAACGAAAACTAGTAACAAAAAAAATCAATGACTTACTGCGTGTTGAATACGCTTTCCTTATAAAATCCCATTTGTGGCGTGCGTTACTCTGTTGTTTAATCACGGGAATATCATTTGCCTACACCGTTAGCAAATATTTTGTATTAAACGTTATTGAACGATATAAAAATACAAATATAATTTCCATCAGAACAGGTTAGAATCCGAATTTGATTTGAGCAGAGCTCATTAACATAAATGGTCGTTAGAACATAAAAAATTGCATATTTATTTTGTTTCAATTCATAAAATATGAGTTGTGCGTTGATACTTGAGAGAATAAAATCAATTTTAATAAAAAAAAACCTACTCCAATCCATTTTGGCTCACACTAACAGTGCCGGTAATTACTTTGATAATTACATCAAAGGCGAGCCCATGAGATTTTGTTCAATCACATACGCAGTAGATGAGTGCTTTCAACACTCGGTTCACAGGCGGTGTAGTCAGGTGGTGGGGCGGGGTGGGTGGATTAATGTGGTCAGAAGTACAATAAACAAAGGTGATAGAGTTGACCGCCTGACGTTTACAAAATCAACAGTGATCAATTGTATTCCAAACATTCCCCATCGTATCACTGTCATATCGTATTTTATATAATATATCATAGTATATTATCATCATCATAATAATATATTATAACATAGTGCTATAATCTAGTTTATTCCACGCATTGTTTATTAAATAAATTGAATTATCTTCAATTTGAAATGATTTTCTATTCTCATCCTTTCGTTTCCATAGTTACTTCGTCATACTTTGAGAGCTCTGACCTTTAACCATAACCTGTCAATCATAATCATCATCCTGCCCGCCGATTGGTCAAAACATTGAGCTGCTTAGCATAGAAAACATTCCGTTCTATATCTATGTAAATGCTAGATCACCTTGGAAAACATCGGATCATTCTTTTTTTAACACGTCCGTATCTGTGTAGCAATCTATGGATTTTAAAGATCTCTATGTTCAACTTGGGAAGACAAGAGTAACCTCCCTTTATAGATATAAATGAGAACAAATTACAGGAAACAATGGCGTTGTAAAAAAGTTGAATGATGGTTTATTTGATCATTTTACAACACTATATGGTATTTAATAAAGGTATATAAGACAATATTTAGACAGTAGTAAGACATTTTCAAAGATCCAGTTGAAGTAGTACCATTATAGACATGTTAGAATGTAATCGTTATTCCCGACTGATTCCCGATCCATAAAATCACATTTTCAGCTTGGAATTTTGCGATTCTGACGAAAAATTCTGAGGGAAAAAATGTGACAAATACTTATCCTTGTATATAGTGCGCAGTAGCTTTTTATAACATGTAATTTGAGCAAAAAAGTGCGCAATATACGCGTTAACGGTAAGTCATGATTTGAGCATTTTCCTTTGTGGTGAACAAGTCTACGTTAGGTTTGCCCCAATGCTCGAAGATCCTGTGAAGAACTGGAGGGTTGACGGACCATTCTGCTGGCAGAATTCTCTGTCTGTGAGACAAAACATCTGCCAGAATGTTCAATCGCCCAGGAATGCGAGTTGCTTTCAAAACAACTGAGTAATTCCTGCACCATTGAATCAAGTGCCACACCCTCATACACAGTGTGGGTGACTTGGTCCTGCCTTGGCGATTTATGTATGATACTACTGTCGAGTTATCCGACCATATCAATATCACCTTGCCCCTGACTTTTGGAAGAAACTTTTACAACGCCAGTTCCACTGCTACCATTTCCAACAGATTGATATGCAGCTGGCTCTCTTGGAGAGTCCATGTGCCTGAGACCTGGTGTTCTCCCAGGCAGGCCCCCTCCCACCCCTCTAGCGATGCATCCATGTACACGGACAGCTGGGGGCGGGGTAGGTGCAGCCAAATTCCTACTAGGAGATTCTGGCGCTTTTTCCACCATAGTGACAGGGGTTCTGGTCTCTGTTTCCACAGAGACATCAGATACAACTAGATAGGTCTTCGCATCAGAGCAGCGTACAGGATTACCTGCTCCATGGAGACCATCATGCCCAGCATCTGAAGAAACTGCCTCACTTGAATGTGGTTTCCCAATCGAAAACTCTTGAGGATGGCTAAAGGAGACACCACTCTGGGCTCTGACGGGTGAACCCCGCCTTCCTCGAGATTGAATCGCATCCCCAAATAAACAAAATGTTGAGTGGGTGTCAATTCGGATTTCTCCTTGTTGACTATCCAGCCTAGATCTGAAAGTAACTTCAGAGTCAGAGCAGTATCCACTTCTAACCTGATAAGCCAATCGTCTATGTAGGTGTGAAGCGCCACGTTCTCTCTTCTGAGAAACACTGTCACCGCAAGGACCACTCTTGTGAAGACCAGTGGAGCTGTCGACAGGCCGAATGGGAGGACTACAAACTCCCATACACGATTCTGAAACGGGAATCTCAGAAACCTGTCACAACTTCTGTTCATTGGAATGTGGAAATATGCATCTTTTAAATCGATTGACATACACCACATTCCTTTCCTCAATCCTGCAATTACCGACCTCAGTGTTTCCATCTGAAACCGAGGCGTATGGATAAAACAATTCAATGGCCTGAGATTTAGTACGGGTCTCCACCCCCTGTGCTCTTGGGGACAAGGAATGTGTTTGAATAGATGCCTGGAGAGTTTTGGTTTGCTGGTTTTATTGCTCCCTTCAGAAGCAAACCTGACACTTTGTTTTGAATGGCTTCTAACTTGTCTGGTTCCCTTGGTACGGGTGTCCAGACAGGTGCCAAAGACAGATTTTGTGGTGGAAAATCCCACCACTTCGGCATGTACCCCTGGGATAACTATCCCTGGACCAGACTGTCTGACGTCACACCTCGCCCAGCCTCGACGAAACGCATGAGCCTTCCACCCACTATAGATGCATTGACGCCTAATGCAGGTGTCTGGCTCGCGATCCGCTCCCCCCCTCTTTTGACGAGAGAGAACCATTTTGGCCTTGGCTTGACTGGTCTAACTGGCACCGCTGTTCCTGTCGCACAGGCGCGGCCCAGGCAGATATGAAGGGAGCTACCGTACCCTCAGGTACAATTTGGCCCCTTCTTTCCGCCCTTTGAGGATTTACCCTTACCCTTCCCTGCCTCTCGGGCGATCAGGAGCAACATTGGGGTGGGCAGGAACCTCCACAACCTTCTTCGGCGGAGGTGGCTGTGAAGATCCAGCAGAAGCAGCATTCGGCTTGGCTTTTGCCTTGCTTTTAAGTTTCTTCTGCTTCTTTGAAGGTTGTCCGGTCAGCGGCTTGGCTACAGCCCCTAGTGCGTGCGCCTGTCACACTAGTTCTAGCTGTAAATTTACAGCCAACCAATTCTGCGCAATATTGGCAGTATCCTCCAAGACGGCCCGCGCTTGGCCACCAAAGATGCTAGGGCCAGTCAGGGCTGTTCCAAGCAAACGCTCCCTAACGGCGGTAGCCAGACGCATATGGTCAAGGACCATCTGCCTCCTGGACTTCGTCACTCGTGCCTGCACCCTTGCCAATGCGTCCATAGACAGCACCAAGCCGTCATTAACGCATGATAGCGCCACAGGGTGGCCTGACCCTGCTTCAGCCCACACCGACTGAAGAAGGCGATAAGAGTGATTCACAGCACTCATAGCTGCTCTCACCCCCTCATCGCATAGGGCCAGGACTTCCTCATGGTGTACTTGGGACTTGTCCATACGCGCCGGTGCGGGTCCACCCGCTCCAGTACTCTGGACTCAAGTACCCAGTGGTCATCTTCATTGACCGCTGGCACCACACCATATGCACAGGGAATACGATATCTTGCACGGGGAATACGATATCTCGCCCGCACCTCCCTGGAGGCTGCAGGGAGCTGCCCTTGGTCAGGAGTTGCTTGCTATAGATAACATCTAGTAACTCCTTAAACCTTGGATCCGAGCCGCAGGCAAGACCCCCCACACCCCCATCCTAATCGATGCAGCCGATGGACGGGGTGTATCCTCTTCGGCCGTGGCCGAAACCACAGATGGGTCCACCCTGGCTAGCCAAGCCAGAGCCATGGACCAGTCTGTCCCCGAAGAGGACACTCTCGTGAATATGTCACCCGTTGACGTATCCACGGTTCTACCAGCAACGGCCTCCCGGCTAGGAGCCACCGTTGGTAAGCCAGAAACACCGGTATCGTACGGTTCCGTCGCCACCCCATGGAGTTCTCCATTCCATGACGTAGGCCTGCACGGAAAACCATGCGGACCCATAGCGGTTATGGAACCGTGGCCATACACGGGCATCAATGGCACCCGCTGGACCCGGCGAGATAGGCGTGTATCCATCCTGGACAGCAACACCCGTCACCGTGCCGGCTGGTGGCAAACCAACCAGCCCTGGACGGGTGCCCGGTACCGGTGTGGCCTCAACCACGGGTGGAGCGGCTTTGCGGGCTTGCGCCAACCCAGACAGATGGAGGACGGTTCCATCCAAGATGGAATCGACCTCAATGCTCTCCACCCATGGCATCTCAGGCCGTAGCAATCTCTCCTCCTCTGCCTACTCAACTTCAGACCCCGAAGAGTCATCACTAGATGAGGAGTCACTGGAGCCGTTTTGGCAAACGGCTCCCATGCCTGATGGACCGGCCACCGCTACTGGACGACCCGGAGGTGGCCGCAGAGAGACAGAACCCATCAGGCTGGAGCCCGACGGGATTGCCAGGGAGCCATACGAGTTGGCTCCGGTAGCCAGTCCAGAACCCTATCCAAGGACAGGGTCCGTACCAAGCACGGGAAGACTGCCATACAACTTTTGGCATCAGGGATGATACCAGCGTAGGAAGGACGCTATGCAAGAAACCTTGCATAGCAGGTTCAAACCATGCCAGAGGTGCCATCTCCGAAGCCTCCGGTTGCAGACGTGGAGCGCCCCCAGGGGCCGAAACGGATGCTCCACGATTTGCTTTCAGACTGCCTGAACCCGTGTCAGACCCTGCCAAGTCCTTCTGGGAAAGGAACTTGACCAACATATCGACTGGCCACACTGAACATATATCACACCTATTATCGATATTACAAGGAGAACAACGGTAACAGACATGGTCTTTATATATGACTTTGACGAACTTGTGGCACTCTGGGCAAGATGGCAGGGTAGGCATGGCCTATAAAATAAGCAAGCGGAACAAAACATTAATGGAAGGCAGACAAATTATTTTCAAATATATTGACCATAAATAAATTGTAACCATCCAGCACCCCACCCCGCAATGTTACAGCCAAGATCGATAGATTATGATGACAAGAATGATGCGGACATGAATACACCCATATACTGATCCTGACGGATGTATAAACGGAACCAGGAACCATATCGAATACCTTTCACAGTATATTTAACAATAAATTTTAAATTATACTCTCAAACGAAGGCCGAAACGATATGTGAAGAAAACAACAAAATGTAAATAAACCGCTGTAAAACCGCATACGACAGATCTTAATCAAGAATTTTGAAACCACCGATCATTTCAAACAGATCGTGATAACACGAAAAACTTGAAAATTCCAGTTTTCTGGTACAAATAAAGTACGCAGCACCCAGAACAAGATGCGCGAATTAATGAAACATTTTCTTCAAATCAGAGATAAATCTGGGTGTGACATCACCCACTCAGATAATACAGAGAACGATGTCAGCCGATTTTCATGTTGAAAACACCTCATTTCATATCTGCCGATCGCCTGTTGGGATTCAAGGAAGGCGATTAATCTGGCATATTTTGTTGTTAACACACGTCCCAGATTCGGGGTCAGAAATTCGAACATGCGACACAGATGAAATTTGATAGATCTAAGTCTTTTACAACTATGGAATAACATGGAAATATACGACCTGATTTTCAATGGCTCCTTCCATGGTAACCCAATAATTCTTGTAAGCAAAAAACAGCTACCACAGCACAGAAAAATGACTTAAGAAAACTTTAAATTCACTAAGATATTTCCAAATGCAAAGAAAGCGTGTGTGCTCTTGTTGCTATGCAAACAAGAATGAGCCCCACTGGCAGAAGGGTACTCGTTTGTTGGGACCGGGTACCCAGTTCCAGGAGCCGCTAAAGCTTACTGAGTCTAAATTCCTAGAGCCAGCTATCAGGATAGCTTGTTATCACAAGTAATAGAATGGTAAGTATTGATCGAAGGAGAATCGAATGTCTTGTCTATGTTAAATCTGATTGGTTGGTCCTTTCAGTATTTGTCCAGTCTACGTTCAAATGCTTGAGTGGTACTGGCACTGATAACTGCTTCTGGTAAGTCATTCCAAATGTTTACAACTCTGTTAGTGAAGAAGTTCTTGCCGATGTTCAGTCTTCAATGCCTTTTGAAGATTTTCATGGAATAGCCTCTGGTTGTACTGTATACAATAAGCACATTGTTGCTGTAGCTTAACCAATGGTAACATATGTATCATATTTGAAAGGTCGGTTTGACAAATGGTCACACTACATAAATGCGTAAAAACGTCTATTACTTTTAACGGAAAAAATGTTGTTGAATTTATTTAATCATCAAATATAGGTACAAACCGTAATCTTTTCTGATAACATTTTCGCTAAGTAAGTATTTTTTGTGATAGTTATGGAAAATGTGAAATAATATGACAGTGTCGGAAATCAACCGCACTGCTTTAAACGTAAACTGATAAGTAGTTTCACTATTTCAAGCGGAGAAAATCTTATATTAGCAAAATGATAGCGTAGATTGGCATGTAAATCAATGTGTGCGTGCTGGTCATGAGCAACCATCACATGAGGCCGAATACGTACGTATGCGCAAAGAGAGGGGGTGCGCAAATACAGGGAACACAATGATATAGCATTCATGTGTGTATCAAATGTAAGGCTAATCCTATTTACATAAATGGTACCTTGTATAAAGGTCTCGGTAGCTTCCAAGTTACCATCAGCATCTGTCATCTTGACGCCAAAATATACCCTGTTTCTTACTTTTTTGTTTACAATGAAATACTACGATAAAGTAGAAAGATTATATGTATAGGCGACATGTCAAATGACGTCACAAATATTTGACGCAGCAGCGCCCTCTCGATCCGAAATAAGCGACGCGTTCGATTTATGCTTATTTTCCGTGCTCTTCTACCTTTCTTCTGAGAGATAAAACAACTAGTTGCCATGGCTTCCCATGCTAGCAGTTCTCTCAATCTTTGCATCATCAGCAGTAGCGTTCCCAGTAACACCAAAACAAGATTACTTATTTGACAGTAACATGTTTTTACATAATTGAGTCCAGGTTGTCCGCCTATAGTTCTGGCGAACACCTTACATATATAGACCGAACAGTGATTTACCAGTGATTGCAGTCAAATACTTCAGTGTAGAAGAAGTGACTGCAATTTTTGGGAGTTAGACGACCTTAGGTCTATATAAAACCCCGTGACTTGAAGAATGAGGTAAATAAAGCCAACAGGATAATGGGAATAATTCGCAGAACCTACACATACCTAAATAATGACAATTTCACCTTGCTGTACAAAGCATTAGTACGCCCTCACCTTGAATATGCTAACAGTGTCTGGTGCCCATACAAAGAAAAAGATATCAATACTATCGAAAATGTTCAAAGGAGGGCAACCAGACAGATTCCGTCATTGAAGGGACTGAGCTACCCTGACAGGCTAGAGACTAAATCTTCCAACTCTAAAATACAGACGACACCGGGGAGACATGATTGAATTATATAAAATCATACACGGTTATTACGACACACATCTAACAAAACATCTTTTCACATTACACAATTCAATAGCAAGAGGACACACATATAAACTAAAGAAACATCGCTTTTCACATGATTTCAGAAAACATTACTTTCCCAATAGAATAATCGATGCCTGGAATTCACTATCTGATCACATTGTAACATCGAAAAATTTTAACATCTTCAAGAATAGATTAGACACATACTGGGCAAACCAAGAACTAAGATTAACTATCATAGCAGCCTAACTCTATAGCAGCCTAACACAAAACGGAACATAGAGGCTTTTAGCCTGCGTTCTGCAAATCAATTCTGCAAATCAATTTTATCTAATGAGTCTAGGTCAATTATGTCAAGAGTAAAACAGTTCTACGTGAATCAATTAGCAAGCTACGTAACCATGCAAACGACACCATGACCACAGATGATACAGAAAAAGCAAACATTCTCAACACATTTTTCTCAAACATTTTCACTCCAGAAAATCTTCTTTCTACACCAATCATTAACCCCAGAAACAATGGTACCATACTAAAAGACATATTAATAACACCTATTGCCATCGAAAATAAACTAAAAGGACTCAACCCCAACAAAAGCAATGGCCCGGATGAAATACCAGTGAGAATACTAAAAGAAGCTGCTAAAGAAATTAGCACACCACTATGCATAATTTTCAACAAGTCTCTTGAAGAAGGCATTTTACCCGACATCTGGAAAATGGCAAATGTATGCTGCATACACAAAAAAGGCTCCAAGAATGACCCAAGCAACTACAGACCAATCAGTCTCACTTCTACATTATGCAAGGTCCTAGAATCTTTTATAAGAGACAGTATTGTAAATTTCCTGGAAACGGCTAATCTATTTACCAAATGTCAGCATGGATTTAGACGTAAAAGATCATGTAAAACTCAACTACTAGAATACCTGGAGGATTTAACAGCCATGCTTGACTCAAACGAACCTGTCGATGCAATATATTTAGACTTTTCAAAAGCTTTCGATACTGTGCCACACCAACGACTCCAAACAAAACTGAGAAGCTATGGTATTGGCGAAAATCTAGTAAAATGGATAGGGAACTACTTAAGCAACAGGAGCCAGAGAGTTAGAATTAATGATGCATCATCGGACTGGATTGAGGTGACCAGCGGCGTGCCACAAGGAAGTGTTCTAGGACCTATACTTTTTCTGATATATATAAATGACCTACCTGATCGATTAACCTGCCACTGCAAAATATTTGCAGATGATACAAAGATGTACGGCAACCCAGCTACCAGTCAGATTCAGGAAAACATAAATAAAGTATGTAAATGGTCGCAGACATGGCAACTATCCTTCAACACAGACAAAACGCATGTCATGCACTTCGGCAGAAATAACCCTCAAACCAAATACTATATGACAGATACACCTGATCCACATCCTGTATCAACATCAGATGTAGAAAAAGATTTGGGGGTTCATGTCGACAGAAACCTCTCTTTTGACATACATATAGGGAACATTGTATCCAAGGCAAACAGTACAATAGGACTAATCAAGAGAACATTTACCAACATTGATCAATCTACTTTCACGCTACTATACAAATCACTTGTGCGACCCATTCTTGAATACTGCAACTCAGCATGGTCTCCAAGACTGAAAAGGCAATCGCAGCTATTAGAAAGAGTACAACGCAGAGCAACAAAACTTGTCCCACAAATCAGAGAGTATAGCTACACAGAAAGACTTGAAGCCCTAAATCTAATGTCACTGAAATATAGACGGTTTCGTGGAGATTTGATTGAAACATTCAAACTCATCAAAGATCTATATAATATTGATAAGAACTACTTTTTCGAACTGTCCAATGTTACACGGACCAGAGGTCATAGGCTCAAGCTCAACATAAAACGTAGCAGCAAAGATATTCGGAAGCACTCCTTCGCAAATAGAGTGGCACCACATTGGAATTCACTGCCAACAACAATAGTCGAAGCAACCACAGTCGAAATATTCAAGGGCAAACTAGACATCTTTTTCAAAGAAAGACTATTTGAATTCGACTGAACACAATTAATTGTGGTGTGGCTTTGGACGTTGCTGTTACACATATGCTTATACAACATATGTGAGCCGTCAATTCCCAAAGTCATAATACAATTATTACATCACAGTGGACTAATCTTGAAACAGCCTGTGCATCTACATGAACATGCACACATGAAGATAGCTACACGTGTTGTATCCAGACCAGGGTTGCCTGCCCTACCAGTTTAGCACTGAGGCAATAACAAGCCAATGGCTTATGCCTTGTAAATTGATGATGATGATAGGTTGTTTTTTAATGTGTTTAATGTTGGAGCGTTAATTGCTTCTGTTGGTAGAGAATTCCATACATTAACAACTCTATTTGTGAAGAAATACTTGCGTTGATCAAGTCGACAGGGTTGTTTGTAAAGTTTAAGTGCATGTCCCCTAGTGTGTGTAGATGCCATTGTGAAGAATTCATTTGGCTTAATGTGGTCCTGGTTAGAAATTTTTTTTATAGACTTCTATCATGTCAGCTCGGATTCTCCTGGTTTTCAATGTTGTAAGATTTTGTTTCATAAGGTATACTTGCTAAACCTGGGATCATGCGTGTCATCCTAAGTTGTACCCGCTCCAGTAAGTCTATGTCTTTTTGTAGGTGTGGCCACCAAAAGGGGATACAGTAGTCTAAGTGAGGTTTTATGAGGGATTTGTAAAGCTGGAGAATAACAGGTCGGGATTTATATTTTATTGTACGATATATCAGGCCTAGGGCTTGGTTTGCTTTTCTTGATGCTACTTCACATTGTCTTGACACTTTCATTGATTGCTGAATCGTTATTGCCAAATCCTTTTCTTCAATGCTTTTTGCTAGTGTGTTGCTTCCAATTTTATAGCTATAGCACACGTTATTGTGTCCTAAATGTAAAACACTACATTTATCTAAGTTAAAGAGCATCTGCCATTCTTGAGAGTGGCTAAAAATTCTGTTGAGATCTGCTTGCAGTTTAAGTGTACTTTCTTTGTTCAGAATTTCTTTACCTAATTTAGTATCATCAGCAAATTTACCAATTTGGATTGTACTGTTTTCGTCTATGTCGTTTATATAGATCAGAAATAAAATTGGCCCAAGGACCGATCCCTGGGGCACTCCACTCTTTACGCTTGTCCAGTTAGATTTCTGTCCATTTATTACGACACGTTGTTTCCTATCTGATAACCAATTTGTAATCCATTTGAATATCTCCCCGTCTATCCCGTGAGATTTAATTTTCTTGAACAGCCTCTGATGCGGGACTTTGTCAAATGCCTTTGCAAAGTCTAATTATATTATGTCAACTGGGTGTCCATTGTCTAATTGGGTAGTAACTTTATCAAAAAAGCAAAGTAGGTTTGTTAGTCTTCTTCTTCTTTTCGTTAGCTGATCATACTGCCAGTCCTGTAAGTGACTATCGACATGATCATAAGCGTTAAGTGCGTGGATCCATGGTTTATTAGTGCGCCGTGCGGCCTGGAACCTCCGTCTTCAGCACTTGAGGTTTCTGTCAGGGTTACCTCACCCTTACTTCCTTTAGTCGCCTCTTATGACACGCAGAGGATACGGAAGGTGTATTCTAAGCTCCACCTACAGGGCGCTAGGTTTGTTAGCGTAGATAGGCCTTTCCTAAACCCATGTTGTGAATGGTTTATTAAGTAGTAGTTCTCTAGGTGGGCAACGATTTGATTTCTGAGTAATGTTTCTGAGATTTTCCCTATAGATGAGGTGAGACTGATCGGCCTGTAGTTATTTGGCTGGTCCTTTCCCCCTTTTTTAAAGATTGGCGTGATGTTGGCTAGTCTCCAATCCACAGGCACTTTTCCAGATCTAATTGATTTGATCATAATCTTGGATATAGGGTCAGCAATTTCTTTTGAGGCTTCTCTCAGTACCCTAGGGTGTATATTGTCTGGTCCCGCTCCCTTATCTGGCTTTAAGTTAGCAAGGGCTTCCTCGACAAGGATGGCTGAAATTTCTATGTTACACAGTCTGGTTTGGATATTGGTTTGCTTTGGAGTTGGGATGCGGCTTAAGTCTTCAGTCGTAAATACTGATGAAAAGTATTCATTTAATAGCTCAGCATTCTCGAATGTATCTAGAAGGATATTTCCTTCATTATCTCTTAGTGGTCCTACTCTATGTTTTGTTTTTTGTTTTTTCCTTACATAAGCATAAAAACTCTTGCTGTCTTGTTTGATTTTGTCTGATAGTTTCCTTTCAAATTTCCTTTTTGCATTTCGGCATGCTGTTGTTGCCTCGTCGAGGGACTTTCTGTACATCTGATAAGTTATTGGCCCTCTGTTGTTTGAAAATTGTTTCCACTTTTTGTATTTTGTACGTACGTTTTTCAGTGCAAGGCGGTCCATCCATTGTGGTTTGTTTGTTTTTTCGGAGTTTTTGTAGGTATATGTTTAGTAACTAGTCAATGGTAATTATTTTTAAAAATTTCCCCAATATTCCTCGGAATCTTTATTCTGGAATAAATCATCCCATGAGATGAGGATTAGTTTGTTTTTCAGTGTTTGATAGTCCCCTTTGTTATAATCTATAATAGGCTTGATTTTTTCCTCGATTATAGTCTTTGTCACCAGTCCCACACTATAATGTTATGGTCACTCCCTCCAAAGTGCGCATTCACTTCTAAGTTTTCAACCATGTTTTCTTCTGTTGTTAACACTTAGTCTAGAATTGCGGATTCTCTTGTAGAGGAGTGAACATGTTGGTGTAGATAGTTGGAGTTCACAGTCTCTAAAAATTTGGCACCCATGGAAGAACTCGAATTGTAGTTTTCCCAATCAATATTGCTGTAATTGAAGTCACCCATGATCAGAACCAGGCCTCTCCTACTATTTTCCTCTATAATTTTATTTAGCTATTCAGAGTCTAAGTGGTGTGCATTTGCCCAGGTTACAGTGAGCCCAATCACACCAGGTTCTAACAGGTGTGTGTATAATTCTAGTTCATCCAGTATGTTCATTAAACTTCGGCAGTTGACGTAGATACATAGCGGTATTATAAAACCAGCTCATCCAGTAGTTTTAATATAATATTTAGTAGCGGTATTGATAGTGGTAATAGCAAATGGGTTCATCTAGTAGTAGTAGTAGTAGTAGTAGTAGTAGTAGTTGTGGTTGGTGGTGTTGGTAGTAGTAGTTTCAGTGGCAGTAGCACTGTTGGGTGTGACTATTTTGTGTGGTGTTGGTAATGTTATTTATGCGGGTCCTAGTATGTGTCGATTATGTAATTTTTTTATTCTTTTCTTGAATGATTTTGCTGTTACACTTTTGTCACGTGTTACCCGTTTTGTACTGTTCCATAATTTATAGTGGCTGCAATAGCTATTCTGTTTTCCCTATGTCTGTTTGTGCATATTCAACGTGCAGATTATGTCTTGTTCTTGTGTTATGCTCGTGAATGCTGATGTTGTGTGTGAAGTATGGGGTGATGGATTTGCGTAGAGCATTGAGATAAAAGTCTTTAACAATAGTAAGCATTTGCAATTTTCCAATGTCTTTGAGTTTAAGCGGGTTTTTAAAGTTTTAAAAATGGTTTGGCCCTGTGCTGTATTAGCGATTAGCTTTTTTCTGGAGAATGAATTTTTGATAAATTATTTTTGTGCGTTTTAGTCCAAACAGCACTGCAGTATATCAGATGTAGGAGGATCAAGGTGCTGTACAGTGTTTTAACAGTGTCGTGTGTCATATATGGTTTTAGTATTTGGATGACACCCATGTTCTGTTCTGTTCTTGGAGTTTCCGCCAATGTCTAGCGCACCACCTTTCGGTGTATTATCTGAGTCGGTGTATTTATGCCTCTTGCTACTTTGGCAGTTACTGTGCCTATTTATTTACCCCAAGACAGGTTTTTATCTAACTATGCTCCTAAGAACTTAGCGAAATGTGCTTCAATTTCTTTTTTGTTAACATAAGTTTTAGGAATCTCTTTATTTAATAGTTCTCTGGATTTTGAAAATAGCATATAGTTGGTTTTATCGACATTTAGTGATAGCTTATTTAGCGAAAACCAGTTATTAATTTTCTTCATTTCTTTATTTTTATATAATGTAATTATGTCTTCGTCACAACAGAAGGCATTGGTGTCATCAGCAAACAGTATTAGTGACATGTTTTTGCAAGTAATGGGTAGGTCATTCATGTACAACAGGAACAGCAGAGGGACAAGAATGGGTCCCTGCAGAACACCGCAGGTTACTCTCCTATTTTCTGAACAAGTTGAATTAAATTGCACACATTGCGTTCTGTCGCTTAACTAGCTTTGAAACCAGAAGAGTGCACTTCAGGAGCGCAAATGTTTAGCGAACATTTATGTTCGCTGTTCGTGGCGAACTATATTTGCCTTCCTGAATGAGTTGTCATGTGCAGCTTCGACTAGCGTTCTTTTACGATGTCACATGATAGCTATGACTTTTTGTCAGATCTGATGCATTATGATGTCATATTTATTATGTCATAATGAATATCAGGGTCTCAAAAACAATCTACAAGCATACACATATTTGGTGAAGACTAGCATAATACTACGCTCGCTAAAACGCATTATTTATGGTTACATTGACAATCAATGTGTCTCAATTGATGATGCTGTATATTTTGCCGCCATCTTTGTTTTGATGGCAAATCATGGAGAGTCACCTATAAAGTTGTTCGCCTCGCCACAAAATGCCCTTCCAGGAGGGTGAATGTATCATGTGAACTAAAAATAGTTCGGCGAACGTAAAATGTTCACTCTTCTGAACGGACCCTGTAGTCCGCCAAAGGTATAGCCTATATGGCGATGGAGCCCTTACATAGAACAAAGTGAATGTCACATAGCACAGACGAGATAAGGGACTAATAACATACATACATGTACATCTAGACAGTGTTTAAATATAATTGTAGTCCTAGACGTACATTTAGTACAAGACAATTTACAATAACATATTTACAAGGGAGAGGGAAAGTGCTCATCTTGTTTCATACTATTATTATTATTATTATTATTATTATTAAAGCTATCATTACAACTGTTCTGGTGACCGGGTGCTTTCCACGTGATTATAGAGGGATCGCGGTACTATCAATCATAGGAAGTCATTGACAAAATTGTACCACAGAGGACAAAGTCGTTCCATGATGTTGAACAGTCTAGCTTTCATAGAGGGTTTACTGAACAATCATCATCTATAAACACAGCCCTGATTATCACAGAACTACAAAATGAGGCCAAGGACAAACATGAACCACTATTGTTAGTAACATTAGATGCATGCAAAGCCTTTGATACTGTATGGCATTCCTCACTTTTGCGAAAGATCTACAGCATTGGCATAACAGGTTCACTATGGACTATTATCAAAGAGATGTACTTGGGTGCCCAGACAGCCGTCAAAGTGAACAAGTGTACAGCTCACCCCTTCCAGATATACCAATGTGGCACACTCTCAACCATTCACTAAAAACAGTTCAATAATAAATTGTTACATATTATTGAAGACGTAACTATTGGTTCACAGATTGGGCATTCCAACTGCAGTGCACCTACATGGTCAGATGACATTGCAATATTGGCAGAAAATACAAATCACTTGCAGGAGCTTCTCACGATCGTAGAAAGATATACAAAAGAAGAGCGATATACCATTAATCCGCAGAAATGTGCTATCATATCATTGAGCAAACATGTGAAAGAGTTGAACACGATATCACTGGTGGGAGATGTCATCAAAGAGTCGATGAGTGAAACACACCTTGGAATTGGATGGTTAGTGTCGAATAAGGGAATGTTGAAAAGCGTATCAACTCAACTCGCAGAACACCGTACTCAATGATGGGTGCTGGCTTACATGGACATGGCGGGCTCTATCCTATTGTATCAAGTCACATTTGGAAAATCTATTGTCTTCCCAGACTACTTTATAGACGCAATAAAGCTAACACACATAGCTATTAATGACCTTGAAGAGTTCCAGCGATCAGTTCTTCGACAGCTACAATCACTTCCTTCAAACACAGCACTTGTTCTGTAAATCACTCCTCTCTGTTCTAGGAGAACCACCAGCCGGCACTAAGTTCCTAGCTGATGTAAAGTGTTGATTTTGTCGCGTTGTGTTATCATGCTTTCTTGGACGAAATATAGTGTACTGAGACTTTCCAGTTAGTATGCAAGATCTCTTGTGGTGCAGCTTGAAACAGAGGTCACGGGTGGCCTCCTCTAGCATGGTCGGGAGCGGATTGCATTTAGTGAATGTATGGGAGGTGTCGAGAATTAGTTTAATGATGTTGTCCTGCTGACATTCTTTCAAGGTTTGGAGGTTACCGGCTAACATGATGTGTTCAATCTTGTTGATGAGTGGTTTGCGGGTTTCTTCCAGACATGGACAATTAAGAAGGAAATGTTCAGTGGTCTCTGGTTCAGATTTGCAGAGTGGACAATCAGTGTTAGAGGCACGGTTTCGAGTAGAGCCGGCATACAAGTTGTAGCGCTGAGTGAGTAACTTTGCTTTGACTGTTGCTTTGATGACCATAAGGGTATCAGTGTTTGCCATATTCCAGACTGAGTGGCAACTTCCTATTTTGCAGGACAATAAGTTGATGTATCCCAATGTTACTTTCGCTGCAGCTTCCTCGAGTAGGATTTCTAGCCAGTAGTTATTCACATTAGCATGCAACAGCTTCTTCCAGGAACATTTTGTAGGTTGGGATTTTACAAGGTTGAACGCTGATTGAAGCTTATACTGAATCAGGAGCTTTCTAACAACAATCACCCAGCTATGGGAGTTGTAGCTTTTTACTGCCAACTGTCGTCTAATAACTAATGCTTCAATTGAGTCAGCATCAATCTCAGTTTTGAGTTTACTTGTTGTAAGACCAGTCCAAGCTGAACTCGATAGCAGGAAACTAATCCTTCTTCGCAATATCATTTCAGAAAAGAATTTTATTGAGCATCAAATAGCAGCCCGGCAAATCGCTATGAAAGATATCAACAGCAGCAGTTGGTTCTCTGAGTGTTATAGTATCCTTCACAAATATAAGTTACCAAGCATATACGAGCTGATTCATAACACTCCTACAAAAGATAAATGGAAATCAAAGGTACAAGATGCAATTAATACTGCAGTCCAAGCACAATGGCATGACGAATCGCTAATGAAGTCATCTCTGAAGTACTTGTGTATTAACTCATGTGCGATGGGATCAGTTCACCATTGTTGGAGCTCTGTTGAAAATAATGTTAGAGATGTTAGGCGTGCTGCCATAAAAGCGAAATTATTAACTGGATCATATGCACTTCAATCAAATCAAGCTCGCTTCAATCAGCATAACACCTCGGATACATGCCTGCTTTGTCGCGATGCTCCTGAGGATAGGATTCATTTTCTAATAACCTTCAGTGACAGAAAACTGCAGAAAATCCTACATAAATAACATTCAAATCATACTGCAAGACGAAAATCACCCACACATCATCAAGACCATTAAGGCGGCTCCTTCACTTGTAGCACAGCTAATTTTAGATCACGAAAATATGAGGTCAGAGCATGGTCTTCAACTATCTCCAAAAAACTCCACACAAATTGCTAGGATCACACGTTTTCTCAACTATGCACTGCATAGTATTAAAGTAATGCTATGGATCAGCTTTCATCGCCTTCCCCCTACTAACTAACTTTTAAATGACTGCAATGCACATGCATGTGTACGAGCTGTTAATATGAACTGTCTTTTAAATGCAAAAATTAACAAACTGTTGAAGCTAGCGCACTATAATAGAAAGATCTTTAGTTGCTGTTTTAATTTTAAATTTTACTATATTATACTTGATTTCTGAGCACGAACACTAAGGTTGGTGCCTCGCAAAAGGAATGTCAGAAGAAGAGGAGGAATATTTACCCTGACTTCTGGAGTGAGCCCAAAGTGGCTGGAATTACAGATATAGAACAGATTGCAGATGTCATGGTGGTTTTTATCATTTATCCTAGTATTTTTCAATGGTGTTTTGACGATCTGTTTGTATGACTGTAGTGTGGTAATTTGTGTCCGTGTATTGATGTTTGTACTATTCCATAATTTTATTGTTTGGTGTGAGGGCTTTTGTTGGGCTGTAGTTGTGTGCTTGTATGTAGGTAATTTTCCTTCGTGTTTTGTGGGAATGTATGTCTGCATTGCTCAAGAAGATATTATTCAGAGATGGAGGTAAATTGCTATTGTGGTAATCCCTTAACATAGTGTACAGCTGGACCCTTCCGATGTCCTCAAGTTTACGAATTCTTTCAGCCTTGAAGATAACTTTTTTTAAATAACAGAAATACACTCGCACAACACCAGATCAATCAGAAAATTTAATATCATCATCATCATCATGATCATCATCATTTTACGAGGCATACGTTATTGGCTTGTTATTGCCTCATTGTTTTTGCTGTAGTATGGATTGCTCAGTCCAATTCAAAAGATCTTTCTTTGATATCTAGTTTGTTCTTGAATGATTTGACTGTTGTTGATTAATTAAATCTCCTCGAGACGGTTAGATTTAAGAGTTTAATCCTTAGCACTCTGATGTCACTATTCTACCTTTTGTTGTGCAAATAAGAAAGAAACTGGTGTACACTTTTCAACAGTTTGGTTGATGATGTTGGTACGACAGCAATATCCTCCGCCAAAGTTGCCAAAAAAGGAACATAATAATACTGCCTATCAGTACATGGAAACCTGACATCCTCCAGGAGTGGTCTGATAAGTGGTTACTGCCTATCAAAAAGCTTTCGATACTGTACCACACAACAGATTACTGCACAAACTAGCAGCATGTGGAGTCAGTGGCCCCCATATTGACTTGGATACAATCATTTATCTTACTTGGGAGAAATATAGAGATATTGTAATGACTACGGTTGCGAAAAACATTGGTATCATGCCTCGACTCAAAGCCTACTTACCACACATCTTTTAGAAACACTTTATAGCACACTAATACTCCCACATATCACATACTGTAACACCATATGGACTAATACATATTAATCTAAACTCACAAAATTGAAAACACCACAAAAGAAAGCCATCAAACTGTTTTTACAAACAACACAAGGACAAAATATTTTCAAAACTGAACAGCTGCTAAAGCTAAAAGATATTGGAAAAATTCAACTCGTCTCCATTCTTCGAGACTTGCACAACAAAAATTTGCATACCCCACTATCAAAACCTTTTTCAAATAACACAGAAATACACTCGCACAACACCAGATCAAGTAGAAAATTACACACAGGCTAGTGTCGCACAGAAAGGTCCAAGCAAAGCCCACCACACAAGCCGTTAAACTTTGGAAAAACACTGACACTAACATCCCACAGTATTTCATTATTGCAAATCAGTCTCTAGGCTATGTACATTATGCTATGTCGTATTGTGTCAGGAGAAGTTAATATTTGCACAATGCCGCCAATAAAACGATGTAATTTCACCGTTACCGCGTTTTTACAGCCATTACCAATCTTATCTATCTAGTTTATATTGTATTCAGTGGGCATCTCATAAATATTCGTGCAGGGAAATCCCTATTAGTCAAGCGTACGGTCAGCTGATCACTGTTTTATTAGTAAACAACATTACACTGCCGCGTTTGATGCAACTCAGACATGAAAATTGCAATTTTACGTCAGCTCTACCCGTAAAGTTGGCCGAATTGACAATTCTAACATCAAATACTATTTTACTATGCATTTTTTAGAAATATATTATTGATTCTATGCACATTAGAAGGCAAAATACTACCGCAATGATATGTTAGAAACGCCCCCACACCATCACTCAGTGCATGTGGATCCTGGTAGGCTATAGTACCAATACTGTATTGAATACAAGCGGCTGCCCGATAGATGTTTACGAATGCGGCCAATATATATATATATATATATATATATATATATATATATATATATATATATATATATATATATATATGCCCTACTGTTCTGTTCTGTTCTTGGAGTTTCTGCCAATGTCTGACGCACCACCTTCAAGTGTATTATCAGGGAATCTCTAGAATCCGCAAATTACTGGAGTTTTCCATTAATTATATATTATATTATATACACACACGCAAACGATCATTAAATCTGATATTTATGTACATGCATGTACACACGCAAGTGATTTTCCTATCAAACTATTTTCCTACTGTTATAAAGCATATGGATTTGTTAGAAAATGTCCAGCGCAGAGCATCCAAAACTGTTCCAGGATTGTCACACCTAAATTATGAAATGAGGCTTAGAAAACTTAACATACCAACACTTGCATATCGTAGATTAAGAGGCGACATTATAGAAGCTTATAAAATAATAACAAAAAAGTACGACCCAGATGTATGCGATTTCTTTGAACTAAGACAAGAATCTACAACCAGAGGGCATAATTTAAAATTGCATAAACCTCGGCCCCGCTTAAACATCCTAAAATACTCCTTTAAGTATAGAGTGGTGAACATATGGAATAGCCTCCCATCCCATGTAATAGAAGCACCAACAATAGCATCATTTGAGGGGAGACTTGATAAACTGTGGGCTACCCAACCAGTATATTACGACTATTATGCTGCCGTCATAAACACAGATTACTATCATGCTGACATATAAGGAAGACAGAGAGAGAAGGTGGGGTGGGGTGGGGTGGGGTGGGGGGTAGGCGTGTACGTGTGTGTCTGTCTGTCTGTGTGAGGTAACCCCCCCCCCCCCATATTTAGGTTGGCTTTGCACCCCCTCCCCACCCCTCCCCACCCTTAGATTTGTGCTTGGTGGGGTGGAAGGTGGAGGGTGGTGGTGGTGGGCACCCACAATTCACACCCGCATCCCAGTAAATAAACAATGATTAATTTCAATTTGATTATGAATTCATTAATCAATATGCAGGAAATTACTTCTCAGAGCATTTCATTTTCCAATTATTATAGGGGAAGGGGCATGACACCCCTCCCTACCCCCACCACCATTGGGAACCCCACCCAGACCATATAACTGCTAGGTTGGATACACCCCATAATAGAATCTTAAATCCGCCATGCCACGTTGGTGAATTTATTATTAAACTCTCCAGACTTATGAGTGTTATTTTCACAAATTGTGTGTTTTGTGGGGTTAGTGACAGAAACAGAGGGTGGGGGTAGGGAGCATTAGACCCCTAAATATTTTAGATGTTGTGTGGAGGGGTAGAGGGAGGGTGGTGGTTAATACAATTTCTTTTCCTGGCAGCAACCTTGAGAATGTATAATAGTCAGTAAATAAAATAATACTAAATACAGTCATACTCAGATAGTTGATCAGGACAGTATATTTTAATATGCAACTGGAAAAACATCTGAAATTTACAGAGTGAACATGGTGAGGCCATATGCAGTGGACCAGTGGCTGTGGGACCTGGTTCTAGGGCTATCTGTTCAGCATTATCCCTTTAATGGTGAGGATTGGTAAATGATATTTGAATTTTTGCTTAGTGAATGGGCATTTGTAGGTCAAGGGAAGATTTTTTTACTTTACTTTATTTTACTGCCCCAGTAACAAAGCCAGCCATTCATTTTTCAAAAAGTAATCTTCCCTTGGTTTGCAAATGGACATCTTTCAAGACATACCACTACACAAGCAATTTTTGGCAAAGATGACAATTTCCCCATTAATGGTCAGATTTCATTAAGAAAATTTCCCTTTTTTTCCACACAAAATGTACATTTACACTTTGGAGTTCAAAAGAAAGCAATTTTTAAAATTTACAACTGAAATGGCTGGCTTGATTATGGAGCCAGGCATCGCAAGATCAATACAAATGCTGGTTTTGGACAATTTGGCCTTTAGAGGGTTGAAACCTACTCACTTTGTTATATTACATATGTTATACTATGTTAGGAAACAACTGTTAATAAAATTATAATATGATTAAAAAGAAATTGAGAATTAGTCATTCTTGGGGCAAAGTAATTTCAATTAGCAATTCCAACTCCTAAAAATTTACCAATTTATCTAGAGCCTATAAATTTCGCTGTACAGGCAGAGTTATGCCCCTGTCTATCAGGAACTTGCTTCCACATATCTAATTTTCAGCAATTCATGAGTGAATAGTACATGGCTAGATACTCATACACCACAAGTCTACTCCACTCCTATTTAAAAGACAATTTGGTTTCTATGCTTGGGCAGATGTGGGGGGGGGGGGGGGGCGAATGTTCAGCAATGCTTTAATATGGAGTGAGTGATTCAACACTGGCAATGCTACCTAATTTATCTGAACCAATTCATGGCATGGCACTTGCAGGTGCACATATCTGATTATCAAATGCCAAAACATTTTGTAGAACTTGCACTGTTTGCTTAAGCTGAGATAAACATTGATTGTTCTTTCTATACTATCTATTTTATCAAGCATATCTCATCAGTCAACCATATATTAAATGATGCAATTATTTAAATAATTTTGTTATTAAATATCGATTAATGCATAATTTGAAGTGGATGTGAGGCTCTACACGGTTGGTTCTCAGTTATTGTAACTACATACACATAATTTATGCAATAGCAGTTGGTATCATGTCTTGAGGCCCAATAAAATAATAACCCAATCACATGCCCCTAGCAATTAAGGTAGGTAAAGGTAGAGAAGTATCTTTCATGGTGACGGTTAGGGTTTCTATTACTATGTTTTTGCTAAGCACAGCAAAATAAAGATAGGAAAATAATAAAACTATGAAAATTCAATAAATTTTACAATCAGTCCAGTCTTATGTAGAAATATAAATATTGCAATATTTTTGGGAGCAGGTAAATTGTATCCATTGCAGGTACATGTAGGTAATGAACCATAGACATCCATATGCTTTAACCCTTAAGGGCATGTAGCTATTCATTAACCATTTATCCCGCTGAATTCCCCATGTCTCATTTTCAATGCTACCATCCAGGAAAACTATTGAATATTTTGAAATTAATTTGACTGGCAGTTGTTGCTGCCTTAGGAAGCAATGGCTTCCAGTCAAATTAATTTAAGAATATTCAACAGAATAAGTTTTATATCATAAAGAATATACTTTTTCAGGGATTTGTTGGTGAAATGGTTAACTAAATACACAATTAAACATGATCAACATATATTCAAAGTTAGTTAAGCTTATTTACTTTATGCATATAGTAACAGTGACTTCCTCTTACAATCAGTGGGGTTGCCCTTAGCTGGCCTACCACTTGATATGCAGGAGAAAACTTCTTTTCATCCCACTCACCCCATATCCAGCCCATATACACCTCCAAATCAGCTCCTGCATCTCAAAATCGGACACACCCAGCTGGTTATCATAGTGTATCTCCTGCCAGCCATGCATAATTAAACTTACTTAAAAGAATAACAACACTGCTGAATATGTATACAGTTATCGCCTCACTCAGTCGTCTAGAGGTATAATTTATCACCATTCATAGCATCATGCACTTATTTGAGCATGAACAGCACAAATGTCGCCATTCACATACACAATGAGCAAGCCATTTGATTCACGAATACTGGTTCCAACATGGTATGAAAGCAGTAAATAAATCATTGCTCTCAATATCGTACACAAATAAAGTGGAAATTGAATATATTCCGCCAAACAATTATTTTTTTGAGGATTAGTGCGGTGTAAGATAAATTTACAGCCAGGAAGAGCGGTGTTTACTTTATCTCGTCAGTGAACGCTTGATGGCCAGGCTTCCCCCGTTCTAAAAATAATGACGTAATGACGTCACGAAAAAACCTCCTATAAACTTGTGTCAATTAGCTATTGTTATTAAATGGATGCAGCATCAGTAAATACTATTAACGACTAAATTAAATGATAGGGTAGACTAAAATAGGCGAATTAGCTGTAAACTGGCCAACAATACTGGTAATGCGCACCTCGTATAAGTGAAGGTGGCTTGCGTTATTAGTTTTCGAACGCGTTCACAATAGTTTGCAAACTATTTCAGCTACAAGTACACATATTGATGCAAGGCATCAATGGTAAATAGCGTGCCCGGAGGTTATTATAATTCTGAGAATAAACTTGTGTCAATTAGCTATTTTTATTAGATGGATGCAGCATCAGTAAATACTATTAATGAGTAAATTAAATGACAGGCTAGACTAAAATAGGCGAATTAGCTGTAAACTGGCCAACAATACTGGTAATGCGCACTACGTATAAGTGAAGGTGGCTTGCGTTATTAGTTTTCGTAACGCGTTCACAATAGTTTGCAAACTATTTCAGTTACAAGTACACATATTGATGGAATTGGCATCAATGGTAAATAGCATGCCCGGAGGTTATTATAATTCTGAGAATATACTCAACTGTTTCATGAAAAAATGAAGTTATATAAAGGCATACAAGCTACTCATGAGAAAAATATAGGCGGACAATACCACAAAAGAAGGAATATTTCTTGCAAAAAGATATGGGCAGTATTAGCTATGGGCTAGGAAAAGCAGCGTATATTTTTGGTCAGTCTAGCAATTTTTCCATCCATCCTTTTTCTCCAGGCCAAACTCCTTAACAGAAAGAGGAATAGACAACATTAAGAGCAGCCAGTGATGAGAAAATTGCATTACTGCATCAACAGAGCGTAACAGATCAAATTTGGGTCATTAGGTATCAACAACTTGTAAAGATAAGGCTATCAACAGAACTGGCAACCCAGTCAGTAGAAAATCGGTGCAAGAAGCAGTACAGACCCTGACACCCATTCAAACATATTTCCTATAAGTATTTGTGGGTGAAATTGGGGGGTGGGGTGGGGTGAACGTATTGCAATGAAAACCATGAATTAGCCTAAGTTTTAGCTTATTTACGTAAGAAATTTTTAAATATCACTACGTCGTAAGCTTATGCCTATACCTATCTAAACATATGGGTGATATTCTGGGCCGAACCCATTATGAGCGATATGTCAGGACATATCGACACCTATTTGGATGTGGTGAATGTGAACCAACCATATTACAATGGGGCCATATGGCGAATATGTAACTACATATTACCAAATTACTTGATGGTAGAATCGTGCAAAAGCAGTAGTATATATTCAGTTATATACAGCTTTATGTAAAAAAAATGATTACAAACCGAGAACTGAGATTCTAATACTGATTATAGTAAATTGTTGGCATTTGACAACTGTCCGTGGCTACTAAATTGAATATTACGAAATTACTACGTGGTAGAAATCTCAAGATTCATTAGCGTATTCATATCCCTATCTAACCATATGTGTGAAATTATGTAGCCACACATATTGCAGACGGTAGGTTATTGAAAACTGCAGATTTGCCAACATTGGAACAAATTTATGCGATGAAATCACATACTATGAAAATACTTCGCGTTCGAATTCTTTAAATTCCCAATGTAACTAGCATATTCAAACTCCTACACGTCTATGTGAGCGAAGTTCTGGAACAGACTATTACGGAAAGTAGGGCACCGAAAACCACGAATACACCATCATTTAAGCAAAATTTTGCACATTAAAATTACTTCATCTAGAATTTGTTATATTCAGAATATAACTAGCATATTAAAGTTCAAGTCTATGTGGGGTAAATTATGGAGCTAACCATACTACAGACAATAGGGCACCGAAAACTGTGGTGGTTTGTTAATACAACGAACCTTTCCAGTTTAGCTATGCCCCGCCCATCTCTAGCTAAACTTCACCCATACCACTCTCGACTTGGGATCGATGGATTTCTGAACTTCTAGACGATAAATTTCAAGAAAACTATACAGTTAAGCCGTGGAATATTTTGACAATAAATTGACTGGGTCCTGTTGCTGCCTATGGCAGCAACAGCGCCCAGTCAAATTACTTTCAAAATATTCAACAGCATTTTTATTAAATAACAAAAACATACAATTCGTACAACATGTCAGATTATTAAGCAGATGGACTAAATCGAGTCAGTCATGACGTCATTATTATGACGTTATCCTACACTTCACTTAATTAATTACGACGTCATATGACGTAATATGATGGATAGACAACCTGAATAGGCCCATTAGCAAGTGGTATTAATTACCCTCGCTCTGTCAGAGGATAAGTGTATTGTATTCGGGTCTACATGCGTTCGGGATGGCAAGGGTCTACAATCTGTGATTGGCCTTGTTAAAATATGTGACCTATAAATACGGGTGCTCTCTTAATACAAGTGGTCCATATTGTGTGGACCACTCATTAACAAGTTGTATTCGCCCTGTAATGCTCAATTGGCTCATGGCAATTTCAATAGAGGGATCCATTGCAAGGTATGCCACGCCTATTTCTAGCTAAGCTTCACCCCTTTTTTGCGTGTTGGAATCAATATATAATATATATATATATATATATATATATATATATATATATATATATATATATATATATATATATATATATATATACACATACGCTGAATAATGAATTCCCAGACTTCCAATTTCAATGTAACTATACAGGTAAGCTGATGACTATTTTGAAACAAATTTGACTGGGTGCAACGAAAACCGTGAATCGGCCTAAATTTGAGCCAAAATTATTTCATGGTAGATAGTTTTAAATCTCACTACTCCGTAAGCGTATGCCTATACCTATCTAAACATATGGGTGACATTCTGGGGCCGAACCCATTATGAGCGATATGCCAGGACATACTGACACCTATCTGAATGTGGTGAATGTGAACCAACCATATTATAATGGGGCCATACGGCGAATATGTAACTACCTACAATGAGATTACTTGATGGTAGAATTGTGCAAAAGCACTAGCTCATATTGAGCTATATACATCCATAGATAAAAAAATTTATTAGAAATCGGGAACAGACATTCTGATACCGAATATAATAAATTGTTGGCAGGGCCCAGTCAAATTACTTTCAAAATATTCAACAGCATTTTAATTAAATAACAAAAACATACAAATCGTACAACATGTCAGATTATTAAGCAGATGGACTAAATCGAGTCAGTCATGACGTCATTATTATGACATTATCCTACACGTCACTTAATTAATTACGACGTCATATGACGTAATATGATGGATAGACAACCTGAATAGGCCCATTAGCAAGTGGTATTAATTACCCTCGCTCTGTCAGAGGATAAGTGTATTGTATTCGGGTCTACATGCGTTCGGGATGGCAAGGGTCTACAATCTGTGATTAGCCTTGTTAAAATATGTGACCTATAAATATGGGTGCTCTCTTAATACAAGTGGTCCATATTGTGTGGACCACTCATTAACAAGTTGTATTCGCCCTGTAATGCTCAATTGGCTCATGGCAATTTCAATAGAGGGATCCATTGCAAGGTATGCCACGCCTATTTCTAGCTAAGCTTCACCCCTTTTTTGCGTGTTGGAATCAATATATAATATATATATATATATATATATATATATATATATATATATATATATATATATATATATATATATATATATATATATATATATATATATATATATATATATATATATATATATATATATATATATATATATATATATATACACACATACGCTGAATAATGAATTCCCAGACTTCCAATTTCAATGTAACTATACAGGTAAGCTGATGACTATTTTGAAACTAATTTGACTGGGTGCAACGAAAACCGTGAATCGGCCTAAATTTGAGCCAAAATTATTTCATGGTAGATAGTTTTAAATCTCACTACTCCGTAAGCGTATGCCTATACCTATCTAAACATATGGGTGACATTCTGGGGCCGAAGCCATTATGAGCGATATGCCAGGCCATACCGACACCTATCTGAATGTGGTGAATGTGAACCAACCATATTATAATGGGGCCATACGGCGAATATGTAACTACCTACGATGAGATTACTTGATGGTAGAATTGTGCAAAAGCACTAGCTCATATTGAGCTATATACATCCATATATAAAAAAATTTATTAGAAATCGGGAACAGACATTCTGATACCGAATATAATAAATTGTTGGCATTTGACAACTGTCCGTGGCTACTAAATTGAATATTACGAAATTATTACATGGTAGAAAACTCAAGATTCATTAGCGTGTTCATATCGCTATCTAACCATATTGGTCAAATTATGTGGCCAAACCTATTGCAGACAGGTAATAGTAGGGCATTGAAAACCCGCAGATCTGCCAAAATTGGAACGAATTTACGCGATGAAATCGTATACTACGAAATTACTTCACGGTCAAATTTTTTTAAATTCCCAATATAGCTATCGAATTCAAATCCCTCTACGCCTATGTGAGCGAAGTTCTGGAGCCGACCATATTACATACAGACAGTAGGGCATCGAAAAGCATGAAGACCCCAACATATAAGCCAATTCTTGCCTAATAAAATTATTTCATCTAGAATTTGTTAGATTCGGAATATACCTAGTATATTAAAGCTTAAGTCTATGTAGTTGAAATTATGGGGCTAAACATACTACAGACAATTGGGCACTGAAAACTGTGAATCACCAGAATTTTAGCCAATTTTCGGCATGAAATTGTGCACTACGAAATTACTTCATGGTAAAGATTTTTTTAACCTCAATCCATTACTTAACTAGCGTATTGATATACCTATCTAACTATATGGTTGAAATTCTGTGGCCGAATTTCCTGTAGACGTTCTTAACTTAGCACATGCATAGGCCTACACTCAGGGCCGTATTTAGATATGTGGGGGCCCTGGGGCAAAAAATGAGCGGGGGGGGGGGGTCTGGGGGTCCTCCCCCATAAATATTTTACATCTAGGTGCTCTGAGACGGCCAGAGAGTCTACTTTTAGGGTGAATTATTGCGCTTTCTTTCGTTGTAAAATTATTTTATTTTGCAAATTTTCGTAATTAACATTGTTGCCGAACACCAAGCAATAATTGAGGGCCCCCACAAATATTAGAATAGAATTATAATGCATGATTAAGAGTTTTAAACTAATAAAGTTTGCTTTAAATGTCCTATAACTTCCAAAAAAGTGCATAATTTTTTTTTCCATTTTTAAATTGTGGGACCCCTTGCTTGTTGGGGGCCCGGGGCTTTTGTCCCGCTTGCCCCCCCCCCCCCCCCCCCCCCCCCTAAATACGGCCCTGCCTACACTTTCGGTTGATTTCTGTATTCAACAATCTGCTACAATATTATTGACAGCAGTTTTGACTGCAAATTTGGAACATTGGTAGTCTATCAATACTGCTACAAAATTGCATTGACTGTACATGGATTTATTCACACGGATGGATTAAAGACAAAAGGGTACTACTGATAATCACACATCTATTATTCATTCGTATCCCGTGAGTTCTCTTTCAATACGTGATCGAGAAATGTATCTCGTATGTACGGGCCTATTGAGTAGCCATTGATGTAGTGATTTCACAATCCACAATGTTGCTTTTACAGTCCGCTACGGAGATAGACTAGGTCTCGGTCTGTCTGGTATCCGATGTTGAGTCTCTGTAACAGTCTAGTCGTTGTGATAACGTAAGAAGATGAGCGGTCATTACATTAGAGGTGTAGTTTCGAAGAAGCCAAGCCTTTATTTTTAGATGGATCCATTATTGTTAGCGAACTCTGTCTACTTTTTCGCCCTCTACAATATTATTATGCATGTTTTTCTTTTGAAATTTACCACACACATAGTACACCTCAAGACTGTCTGTAATAAGTCTGTAATTTGTACCCTATCTCGAATGCAACACATGAGAATCATGCAAAAAACAATACGGGAAAGGTTAAACAGACATGGTACAGACATGGTACATCATCGTCGTCCTCATAATTTATTAACCATATATTACCTAAACTGAGTCAAGAATAAAAAATAAATTTGCTTATCGAGTGCTTATATGTAGGCCAATAGACGACTGTTTTGAAGAGTTACTATTGGACTGACTGGCTCAATTGTTATTTCAAAAACTATCTTCTCTTGACCTGCAAATTAACATCCTCAAGATCACTGTAGAGGCCGGTTTTGGCGGCCTCCTCATGAAAGGGTTAAAATACAATAAGAGAAGATGATAGGCTTACATGGACGGTCGTTGTCGTTGCAATACTTAATACAGGTCTATGATAGCAACAAGTGGGGTGGGGTGGGCTACCAGTCAAAGTATTGAAAAGATATTCGTATGGTTGTCTTTATCTGAGATATTGAAATTTCGGTGTTAAACATTCTAAAGGATTGTGTTAGAAAAACACGCAATTGTGCCCAAGTAAGTCACATCTTGGTGGCGGTTGCTTGAAATGACTTCCATAGGCCTAACGTTAGTCAATCGGTGACTGAATCTGGATGGTTTATTAATACATTAATACCACGCTCGTGTTGGAACTGATGGATCTCTGAGCTTCTTGACTATCAATTTCCAGAAAACCATATAGGTAAGGTGTTGACTATTTTGAAACCAATTTAACTGGGTGCGGTTACTGCTTGTGGCAGTAACATCGCCCAGTCAAATTAGTTTCAAAATATTCACCAGCATGTTTTGTAAATAGCAAAGACACAATTCGTACAACGTGTCGGACTATTAAGCATTTAAGATGGACTAAATCGAGTCAGTCATGACGTCATGATTATGACGTCATCCTATACGTCACTTCGTTGATTATGACATCATATGACGTAATATGATGGATAGACAAAATGAAAATGTCCCATTAGCAAGTGGTATTAATTATCCTCCCTCCGTCAGAGGACGAGTATATTGTATTCAGGGCAACAATCTATGATTGACCTTGTTAAAATATGTAACCTATAAATACGGGCGCTCTCTTAATACAAGTGGTCCATATTGTGTGGGCCACGCATTACCAAGTGATATTAACCATGTAATGCTCAATTTGCTCATGACAATTTCAATAGAAAGATCCATTTCTATGTATGCCACGCCTATTTCTAGCTAAGCTCCACCCCGTTTTTGCGTGTTGAAATCGATGTATACACCTGTGCAAAAGTTAAGCACCACCCTATTTTTACGCACATGCGAGGGTATATTCATGTGCTATGAAGAAAGCAATAGCATAAACATTTATGTACCCATCCATCTTAGTGCAAGAGGTAATAATGCAACTAGAGGAATGCTGATTATGATGGTGGGGAAACACTGTATGTTTTTGTTTGAACTTGAAAACGAGGCCTGAATATAGTTACGTTGACACAACTGACAACTATTGCCCTACAGTTGACACACGTGGCTAGATTGTCATTAATGGTGTCTGAAAACGAAGTTTAACATCTGTGCACGAGTTTGAGACTGTCATTATTAATACCGGGTATATCCACCTTGTGCCTGGATGACGGCCTGGACACGACGTCTCATGCTGGTCACCAACCGACTGATACGCCATTGTGGTGTTCGTTGCCATTCAAGATGGAGTGCGTCTGTTAATTCCTGTAGGTTCTGCACACGAGGATCCCTCCTTCTCACCATGTTTCCCAGAATGTCCCAGATATGCTCAATAGGGTTCATGTCAGGGCTCCTTGCTGGCCATGGTAGGGTTTCGATGGCATTCTGGCGGAGGTATTCATGCACAGCTCTAGCACGATGTGGTCGGGCGTTGTCATCCATGAATATAGGGTGGGTTCCAGGTGCATGATTTACAAAATGAGGGACCACAACTCTATCCAGTATGGAATCTTGATATCTTTGTCCATTTAGTGTTCCAGGTACAGTCAACAGATCCAGCTTACAATCAAATGAGATGCACCCCCATATCATAACGGAACCTCCACCAAATGGAACTTCTTCCATGATGTTACGTTGGTCGTACGCCGTGCGTCTGGACCTCCATACACGAGTTCGACCATCTGTGGCATGAAGCAGGAACCGACTTTCATCGGACCAGTGTACCCGTCTCCAGGATCTCATGTTCCAGTGTCTTCTTTCGTTGCACCACCTCAGACGCTCCTCTTTGTGGTGTGCAGTGAGGAGAGGACGTCTGACAGGTCTCCTAGCTTTCATGCCAGCAGCATACAGTCTCCTTTTGACGGTAGACATTGACACTCTATTGCGCGTTTCCCATTGCTGGCTGAGCACTCTGCTGTTGGTGAATGGAGATCCCCTAACAAGGCGTACTAGGGCTCGATCATCACGGGCAGTAGTCTTCTTCGGTCTTCCAGATCTAGGCCTGTCCTTCACCTCGTTAGTTTGCCCATGTTTTGCAATCAAACGACTGATTACAGTATGGTTAATGTTCAGCTGTCTGCCAATCTCTCTGCATGACATACCAGTGGTATGCATGCCTATGATTTGCCATTTCACACGATCACTTAACCTTCGTCTTGCCATAGCGGTTCACAATCAAGAGCTAATTCTCTCTGTACAAATAAACCACGGTCATGAACACAAAATTCCTAATCTTGTCGCCTAAATCTGTATGTAATGTTCTACACCTCAAACTGGACTTTTACATAACTGAACACTTGTGCTGTTTCCCGCCATGCACGGACATCAAGCGGCGTGAAGTCATGCATGCATGTGCATTTCGTACTTGGAATTATGTCAGCTAACGCGGGGACAAAAGGTATGGCAGCCTAGTTGTACCATCATGTTTCTACGTTCTATTGTTTTTGCTGGTGCTTAACTTTTGCACAGGTGTATATATATATATATATATACATATATATATATATATATATATATATATATATATATATATATATATATATATATATATATATATATATATATATATATATATATATATATATATATATATATATATATACACACACGCTGAATAATAAATTCCCAGACTTCCAATTTCAAGGTAACTATACAGGTAAGCTGATGACTACTTTGAAACTAATTTGACTGGGTGCTTTTAAAGGTTTGCTGCCTCTGGCCACAACAACGCCAGGTCAAATTAGTTTGAAAATATTCAACACGATGTTGATTAAACATTAAAGACATACAATTCGTACACTTGCCAGACTATTCAATGTTCATGACTGAGCTCGATACGCCATTCATTTACACCTTTTGGATTGTGACGTCAGCCTATATATGACGTAATTGATTATGATGTCATATCCTTCAGTTACAGATCGAAACCAGCCATTATCATAGAAAATGACTGTTGAATAAATAGCAAAGACATACAATTCGAACAGCGTCTAGTCAAATTAGTTTCAAAATATTCAACAGCATGTTGATTAAATAGTAAAGACGTGCAATTCGCATACTTCACTGGCTATTCGATGTTCCTGGTGGAGCTAGATACGTCATTCATCACACATTTTGATTGTGACATCCAGCTATATCTGACCTAAATAATTATGACGTCATATACTGCAGAAACAGATCAGAAAAATCCATTGTGATAGAAAATGTCCTTTGTCTAATTGCCGTCCAAGAGACCATTGTGGTTTTTCCTATGCAATTTACTACTGGAATTATAGGATCGGTTATTCAACCAGTCATTCCAGTGGTAAACTTTCAAAACAAGTTCTCCAGCGAGTAGCTAATGCAAATGAACATTTCTCATGATCACCGCAAGAAGCCATTTGTGGTCAGTTTGATAAAGTGCTAAAGTAGACGCCGCAAGTGGGCGTGTGTTTAAGTACTTTCATCTGCAAAAGGAATGATAAACATGTTTTGTACGCAGTCCTCCAGCAAAAGAAGAGTACTTATTTAGAGTAGTTATTTGGAGTTCCGTTGGCTGTTTATTAAAATAATTAAGTGGTCATCGCCGCGCAAACTCTATTACAGTTGGAACAGAACAAATAAGAGAACTCGCCATGAATCACGCGCATGAAGATAATAATTATGAGATATCCAGCAATCTAAAAATAGAGCCGTGTCTTCGCGCCGAGAATTATTAGATCTTGTATCGATGGAGATCTCGCGAGACACAGCCCTACAATCCGCTGCGCGAAATGGCCGTGCCTATTGGCAAATCCAGCCATCAATAAATAGAAGCGTGCCCATGGAGCGGGCACACAATTACGAAAATGGGCAGCGTAGCCCACGTTCATTCATAAGTGTGTCTTACCAGTATTGTCGTATTTTCGTTATGGGACTTTCAAGCATATCCTCATTTTTCTTGAACTCATCTCGGACTACCTTGAAATTACAAATAGGTGCGGTAAGGATATGGGAGGGGAAAGAGAGGGGTGACATTTTGACAATTTTCCACTGACCGCATGAGTGACAGATCGGATGACCGGCTGATTTCATGAGCGACAGATCGGATGACTGATCGACTGCATGAGTGAAAGATCAGATGACCAACTGACTGCATGAGTGACAGATCGGATGTCCAACTGCATGAGTGATGGACTGACGGGATGCATGAGTGACAGATCGGATGACTGCATGAGTGTAAGATAGGCTGACATACCGAATGACTGACTGCATGAGTGACAGATCGGATGACCAACTGTATGAGTGACGGACTGACAGACTGCATGAGTGACAGCTCGGACAGCTGTATGAGTGAGAGACTGATGTGCAGGTCGCTCGACAAACGGATTGACCAACCGACCGACTGCATGAGTGACAGATTGGATGACCGACTGACTGCATGGGTGACAGATCAGATGACTGACCAATCGATCGACTGCATGAGAGACAGAGCAGATGACTGACTGACTGCATGAGTGACAGATCAGATGACCGACTGCATGAGTGATGGACTGCATGAGTGACAGATCGGTTGAATAATTGACTGATGGACATGATGACCGGCCCGCCGACAATATGAGTGACAGATCGGATGACTGGCTAACTGCATGAGTGATAGATTGTATGACTGACTGCATGTGTGATGGACTGATGTGATGCATGAGTGACAGAGTGGATGGCTGCATGAGTGATGGACTGACAGACAGTCTGACCGGTTGACCGACCGATTGCGTGAGTGACAGATCGGATAACCAACTGCCTGAGTGACAGACTGATAGACATATCGGATGACTGCATGAGTGATGGATCGGATGACTGTATGAGTGACAGACTGACAGGCTGCATGAGTGACAGATCGAATGACTGCATGAGTGACAGATTGAATGACTGCCCGCACCAGTAATAGACTGATGGTCTGTATCTGTGACATATCGGATGACTGCATGAGTGACAGATAGGATGACGGCATGAGTGACAGACTGGCTGGCTGCGTGAGTGACAGAACGGATGATTGCATATGTGACGGATGGGATGACTGCAAGTGTGACAAATTGGATGACTACAGGAGTGACGGACTAATGTAATGCAGATCGGACAGATCGGATAAACAACTACATAAGTGACAGACTGACAGACTGCATGAGTGACAGATCGGATAACTACATGAGTGACAGACTGACAGACTGCATGAGTGACAGATCGGATAACTGCATGAGTGACAGATCGAATGACTGTGTGAGTGAGAGCTAAGATGACTGCATGGGTGATCGCCTGATGGACTGTGTGAGTGAGAGCTAAGATGACTGCATGAGTGACAGCCTGATGGACTGCATGAGTGACATATCGGATGACTGCATTAGTGACAGATAGGATGACTGCATGAGTGACAGACTGATGGACTGCGTCAGTAATAGAGCAGATGGCTGCATGAGTGACAGACTGACAGACCAAACCACCCACCCACAGACTGACCAAACCACTAACCGACCGACCGAGTGACTAACCAACCAACTGCATGAGTGACAGATCGGATGACTGCATGAGTGACAGATCGGATGACTGCATGAGTGACAGATCATATCTCTGCATGAGTGACAGATCGGATGACTGCATTAGTGACAGATTGGATGACAGCATGAGTGACAGATCAGATAACTGCATGAGTGACAGATCGGATGACTGCGTGCGTGACAGATCGGATGACTGCATGAGTGACAGATCATATGAGTGACAGATCAGATGACTATAAGTGACAGACTAATGGACTGCATGAGTGACAGATCGGATGACTGCATGAGGAACAGATAGGATGGCTGCATGTGTGACAGTCTGATGGACTGCATGATTGAGAGATCGGATGACTGCATGGGTGTCAGACTGACGGAATGTATGAGTGACAGGTCGAAGGACTGCATGAGATACTGACAGACCAAACCACCCACCCACAGATTGACAACCCACTGAGCAACCCATCGACTGACTGCATGGGTGACAGATCGGATGACTGCATGACTGATGGACGGACAGACTGCATGAGTGGCAGATCAGATGACTGCATGAGTGATGGACTGACGGACAGACTGACAGAAGAAACCACCCACCCACCGACTGATTAACCCACTGACTGATCGACTGAGCGACCAACTGACTGCCCGCCCGGCCGATCGACTGCCTGTGTGACAGATCGGATGACTGCATGAGTGACGGATCGGATGACTGCATGAGGGACAGACAGACTGACGGACCAAACCACCAACTCATCGCCTGACCAACCCATTGACCAACCGACTGACTGACCAACAGATCGACTGCATGAGTGACAGATCAGATGACTGCGTGAGTGACAGATCGGATGCCTGCATGAGTGACAGATCGGATGACTGCATGAGTGACAGATAAGATGACTGCTTGAGTGACAGATCGGATGACTGCACGAGTGACAGATCAGATGACTGCATAAGTGACAGACTAATAGACTGCATGATTGAGAGATCGGATGACTGCATGAGTGTCAGACTGACGAAATGCATGAGTGACATATCGGATGACTGCATACGTGACAGATGGGATGCCTGGAAGAGTGACAAATTAGATGACTACAGGAGAGACAGATTAACGTAATGCATGAGTGACAGATCGGAGGACTGCATGAGATGCTGACAGACCAAACCACAGATTGACAACCGACTGAGCAACCGACCGACTGGCTGCATGGGTGACAGATCGGATGACTGCATGACTGATGGACGGACAGACTGCATGAGTGACAGATCAGATGACTGCATGAGTGATGGACTGACGGACAGACTGACAGAAGAAACCACCCACCCACCGACTGATTAACCCACTGGCTGATCGACTGAATGACCAATTGACTGCCCGCCAGGCCGATCGACTGCCTGTGTGACAGATCGGATGACTGCATAAGTGACAGATCGGACTGCATGAGGGACAGACTGATGGACCAAACCACCCACTCACCGCCTGACCAACTCACTGACCGACCGACCGACTGACCAACAAATCGACTGCATGAGTGACAGATCGGATGACTGTGTGAGTGACTGATCGGATGACAGTATGAGTGACAGATCAGATGACTGCATGAGTGACAGATCGGATGACTGCGTGAGTGACAGATCGGATGACTGCGTGAGTGGTATGTCGGATGACTGCATGAGTGACAGATCAAATGACTGCATAAGTGACAGACTAACGGACTGCATGAGTGACAGATCGGATGACTGCATGAAGAATAGAGACTGACAGTCTAGACAGCAAACCACCCACCCATTGACTGACCAACCCACTGAGCAACCTACCGACCTAAACAGTGACAGGTCGGATGACTGCATGACTGATGGAATGCATGAGTGACAGATCGGAAGACTGCATGAGTGGTGGACTGACGGACAGGCTGACAGACCAATCCACCCACCCACCGACTGATCAACCCACTGCTCGACCGACTAAACGACAAACCGACCGACTGCCTGTCCAACCAACTGTATGGGTGACCGACTGCATGAGTGACAGATCTGGTGATTGCATGAGTGACATATCAGATAATTGCATGAGTGACAGATAGGAAGACTGCATGTGTGACAGTCTGATGGACTGCATAAATGACATCAGATGACTGCATGAGTGACAGATCTAATGGTTGCATGAGTGACAGATCGGATGGTTGCATGAGTGACAGATCAGATGACTGCATGAGTGAGTGAAGGGATGACTGTGTGAGTGACAGATCGGATGCCTGCATGGGTGACAGATCATATGACTGCATGCATGACAGATCAGGTGACTGCCTGAGTGACAGACTAATAGACTGCATGACTGACAGCTCGGATGACTATATGAGGAATAGAGACTGACAGTCGAGACTGCATGGGTGACAGATCGGATGACCGCATGAGTAACAGACTAGCAGCCTGCATGAGTAACGGACGGACAGACAGGCTGACAGACTGAACCACCAACCCAGCAATTGACCAACCTACTGACTGACCAACCAATTGACTGTGTGGATGACTGACTTAGCAAGGAATGAAGCTGTAAGATTCATGTATGCGTTTCCCACACTTAAAACGTGAATAGACGACCTATATCATACATTTTCTTATGCCCAGTGCATAGAATAGGACTATGGAACTGGCGTAGGTGTGTACAATATCACGTGAAATCGCTGAAATCACCTACAAACTCGTCGCTTTTACGAGAAATTCGTATATGAGTTGTGACATACTTTGCGACGGGGGAAGCCCTTCTTCTTATTGAATGGCTGTTCCACCATTTCCCGAGGCACAACCTACACATTTTAAATAAAACTCATCCACGTTGCATAATTGTTATGCACAATTCAGTTTCAATGATAGCTAGGGCGCTCAACATGGAAAATCAGTTCACGTTCCATTAGAGTGCATAAAAACACGCTAAATACGCCAGGAATATGGAAGTTTGCTATTATTTTTCATTTAAGACCACTTGGTGTGACATAGTACCTTAATGGAAAAGTATTAGATCAACTTTTAGCACCCTGCATTATAATAGATAGTCTTCCCCGCAAATACAATAACAGGTGTTTGTTCTATTTATCTTGCTGTGTACGTTGCCGATGTCCTAGGATAATCGGAGGACAGCAATAAATTGAGCCAGCATTGATCCTCGGAATACACACTTGCGTGCCTTCCAACTTTGCTACCCAACTGATGAGAACTGGGTGATAAGGGTGAAAATGATCACAGCCACCACCATGGCTGTTGTAAACTGTGACGCATTCCTACACCACAGTAATGAATACTACTACTACTACTACTACTACTACTACTACTACTACTACTGCTGCTGCTGCTGCTGCTGCTGCTGCTGCTGCTGCTGCTGCTGCTGCTGCTGCTGCTGCTGCTATTACTGCCGCCACTACTACTACTACTACTACTACTACTACTACTACTACTACTACTACTACTACTACTACTACTAAAGCTGGCCGGGGTATGTACTGGTCCGCCATTAGGTTTCCACCCATCGCACCACAAGTGCACGATGACCGGGATGGCTGGTTAGCTGTGGATCTTGCGGATCCAGTATGACATCTCTCCGAGAAATGCAAAGACAGGCTTCTAGAGCAGGTGGAACACTGATGTTCCAGTGGGACCATGCGACCATTGCCGCCAAGATTGAACCACACGGTGTTCTCCCAACTGTTTGTGTCAAAGGTATGTCTGTCCATACTAAATTAGAGAATGGAACAATGTGTAATTGAAACAGTAGAAATATTAATATATACTATACAAACAAGATGATCGTTTGACAGTAAATGAGCACACAATAATACACAATATAGAGCTAACTGGTGTTCTTTCTATGTGGTGTCGCCGGCGGTACCACACAGGTTCTTGAATCCGCAGAGGTATTCCCCCAAGAGAAGCATCTGCAACGAAGCCACTAAGTAGCTTAATATAAACAAATATACCCCGAACACACGCACAGAAAATATTGTTGTTGTGAGAGGAAAGTCCCTCGCGCGGGCCTCCTTCACAGGAAAATGCCGTCGACGACAAAGACGAGGAAAAGAGCTGGCAAAAAGGGGCCACTCTTTTGTTCAACAGAAAATGCTAAGTGCTGAAAATCCTAGTGAAGCTACTGTTAAGGTGTTGCACGCTGGTTTATGTGAAGATGGGACAAACGATTTCCGAAGAATTCAGGGGTCCCCGTCTTATGTAGTTCCAAAGATACTGTTTTGGTAGATGCCACTTTATTTATGTCTAACCTACAAATTAGTTGTTAGAAACGGAAACTAGCTTTGGCCGCAAGTGGCAGGGATTCCTACCAATCTTTAGATACAGTTGTCCAATAGGCGCAGATGCTCAGCTTCCCGTAGGTCGCTTTGGAATAGCATCTACCTCCAAGCACAGCATGCGTACATGTTACCACACAAGGCATCCAAATTTGATGAAAATCTGGCTACCTTGCTCCGCAACCACATAAAACATCACCTGGACAATGGCTACATTTCACACAAGCAAGTTTGATTACTAACATGTCGCTATGGTGGGGATGAAGAGGCAAATATCCATCACGAGCATCCTTCCCGAGAGGGCATGGCGGATTCCAAGATCTCACCCAGACTCTGCAACGAGTTGGATGGAGATGCGCGTCTCGTCCATCACTGAGTCCTATGGATCTAACAGTTTACCTGTCATTAGGATTAAATTCCAATATGCCCAGATACACACTGCAGGCCGCTAAATAAACTAACTCACATTTATAACTATATGTTTTCGCAGTGCTTCCTTCATTGGCATATGGTTATCTAGCTAACAAGTATCCGAAGATACGGGGGAGATGTATGTAAATCAGCACTTTAACCCTCAATGCTCGGAAACCTCCAATAGTTTCCCAGGGTCGGATCCGATCAATGTGCTGATAGGGAATCCAGACAATTAGAAAGTCATACGGCTGGTGGATCGTGGAAAGAGACAATAACTTATATATATATATATATATATATATATATATATATATATATATATATATATATATATATATATATATATATATATATATATATATATATATATATATATATATATATATATATATATATATATATATATATATATATATATATATATATATATATATATATATATATATATATATATATATATATATGAGGCCTTATAGGTAATTGGCCAATTTTAAACAACCTTTCCGGAGTGCGGGGCTACATTACCGCAACAACTGGAAAAGAGGCATACACTATATGTCTCTAAATGAAAAAATTGTCCCTAACCACTTTAACCTATCCTATCGAGCTGAATAGTGAGGTTAGTCGGTAACATGCCGGGCTCAAACAATTAGAGCATGGTCAGCGACCTCAGTGTAAAATTGATGATGGCGGGAATAAAGTGATGCGGATATAAATGTTGCTGTATAGTATTTCCTAGCGGTCCAAAGTTTTCTACAATTAAACAAAACATATTAACTGGATGGCTATCTGCCATATACAACTAACCAATGTAATCAGTAGAATGTAATTAATGATTACAATAACTATCACAGATGATGAATCTAAACGGTGCGGCTAGTTGAAAGCACCTACAAGTGTAATGAATTCAAGAAAAAATGTATCCCCTGTTTTATCGTAACTACCCTAGACATCGATCGTATCTCTTCGTTGTGCTTATTATATTAACATATGGCGTACTCTGTTAATGATTAGAACGACATAGCAGTGTATTCGCTTGGTCTGGCTTGATGTTCCAGTATAACGTTCTTGCACTGAGCCTCGTCAAATGACAACATTGATGTGAACTATCTATCTCGTTTACAGGTTCGTTTATGCACAAACAGATGCCTCCCCACTACACGTACTTAATAAATAAGTGTATAGTAATTATTGTCATATCACGTAATAAGCGATATTCCCAACTATGCTCGCTTAAATGAATGATTGGACATTTTTGTGTATCGAAAATTGGTGTCCACCACTTTTTCAACAACCTTTATTCAACGCCTAAATTAGTAGTCTTCATGACCGCTGAGTCGATTACGTTCATAGCGAACGCAGTGAGCGATGGCTTCGCGCGAAGCCATCGCGAACGAAGTGACCGTATATAGATAACGTGTACGTACGTGTAATGAAGAAAAATCAACAGAAAATGAGACAGGAAACCAGGCTAAAATACTTATAGCGAATATAAGATGGACGTGGTAAAGGAATATAAACATCTGGGGCTAATAAGAACAGACGACAAAAGTGGCCTAGGCAAAGAAATTATAAGAAAAGCTCGTGCAACAGTTTATTCATTGATAGGTGCTGGCTTTCATGGAATTAACGGACTAAGCTCAATTGTCAGTATAAAACTATGGTCAACATATATAATACCACGATGTACGTATGGACTGGAGGCATTAATTATACCAAAGAAGGAAATGAGTCAGATCACTACACATGAAAGGAAAATCTTAAAGCAATTGCAATCACTGTCAAATAGTTGCGCAAATTCACTGGCATATTTACTTCTTGGTGCACTGCCGATAGTGCCGCAAATTGAAAAGACGAAGCTGATATTTCTTGTTGCAATACTAAGGAGTGAAGGCTCTGTCGAACAACAGTTAGCAATTCGGCAGCTCATTATGAAAAGAGAAGGCAGACACAGTTGGTTTCAAGATGTCGAATTGATTTTACGAAAATATCAATTACCATCAGCCCACCTGCTGCTACAAGATCCACCACCTAAATGTGTATGGAAGCGTCATGTCCAAAAGGCTGTAAACACAGTAGTCCTAGAGATGCTAAAGGAAGACATTAAGCAGAAATCATCACCCCGGTTTGTGAATGTTGACATCCTTGATATTGGAAGGCTACATCTGATCTGGTCAAAAGTGACAGCAAATACATATGATGTAAAACGTGCCGTCATCAAGGCAACGTTACTAACCGGTACATACTATCTGCAAGCACACAGATCCAAATTTGATCAATATGAGATCGATGATGCCTGTCCTTTTTGTAAGAACGCTATAGATCGAGACCGTATGCATTTCCTAGTTCAGTGTCCAGAATTTGCGGATATCGGAAGCATCTATATAGCGGAAATCGAGCATCTAGTGGCGGCAGAAAGCTGGGAATTAATAAGCAAGGATGAGAATCTTATTCTCCAGATGTTACTCGACACAACTCTCTTGTTTGGCCTGATTGGAAGCGATTAAATGTCGAAAATTGAATCCATCTCCAGGAAACTCTGCTATAAACTTCATATCAGACGTACCATCTCTTAAATGAAATGAATTACCTAACAAAGCTTGCATTATAACATATCAAGTTAGTATAATTAAAGTCAATTGCACATAGAAAAATACGGTGCACCTTATGCTTTCTGGATGCTCCTACATGTATTTCAATAATAATGAACTCATTTACGCGTCTGGTGAACAAAAATTTACTCGTCTATGAACTGTGACCATTTACCTATATACAGATAGGAACATCACTTGCGTGTGTACATGCGTGTACATAAATGTCAGATTTAATGATCGTTTGCGTGTGTGTATATAATATAATATATAATTAATGGAAAACTCCAGTAATTTGCGTATTCTAGAGATTCCCGGATAATACACCGAAAGGTGGTGCGCCAGACATTGGCGGAAACTCCAAGAACAGAACAGAACAGAACAGAACAGATGGCTTCACGTGAAGCCATCACGAACGAAGTGAGTGTATATAGATAACATGTACGTACGTGTAATGAGGAAAAATCAGCAGAAAATGCGACAGGGAACCAGGCTAAAATACATATACCATGCGACTGAGAAAGCTTCGTTTCTGGTCGCGAGCTTTTTTTGTTTCCGGTTTCGGCTTATGATATAGCTTTTGTGGTTTCTTCATGGGCCCCTGTTACATTATGGGATATGGTTCTTCATTATGCGTATTTGTAGATATGGGATTGTCTTGTGGGAAGTCATGACCCCACTGGATATCTTATATTTACGAGTAAGTCCTAAATGAAATTCATATTTGAAAATACCAGGTGAGCTAATAGACCGAGTAACTCTATACGCATTATTATTTAGTTATGTATTATAGCACTGGTTGACATCAGCTGATGATGTACCATTTCAGTTTCAGCGCAACTGAGTCGAAACTGATAAGGATTGATGGATGAATATTTAGCATCCAAGTTTAAAGAATAGAATTGAGTAGAATAGGACCTCCGGTTCTGAGTTGATGTGTATCTGGAAATAGTTGAGATAAAAGTTGTTGTTGTGGAACCAGCACACCCTTTTATAATATTCAGCAGTCGTTTTGATCAGTAGTTTAGGAAATAATCAATGGATAAGAATCGATGGAATCGTACGTGACTAACTGACTATAGTTGATGACGATAGGCATTCGGATTCTCATACGAGAATAAAACAACAACAGCTGACGATGAGATCATACAGCACATGTGCCTATTAACTCTCGTATCCTACAGGCTTATTCATGATAGGCAAGGGACAGGACAGAGGCATTGTAGCGTCCTGTAGGAATTAATAACACAATCAAAATTTGTATATCAACTATATGTCAATCATACGATGGCATGCTACTACAACACATTCCATAATGTTGTTAGTTAGCTGACAGATCGCATCAAATCAGAACCAGCCAACACCGCTTTGACTGTGTGCAGCAGTGGCTCCATAAAAGAATAGCCCAGAGTTTGATTGGTCAGAATGACGTCATGATCATTGAGCATCGATCAAACTCTGCAGCAGAGAATTAGGAAGAACAGGTTTCAAAGTAAGAATCGAAATGTAAGTGATCAGGGATTGGTCAGAACGACCAACAGTAATAGATAGAAGCTTCTAGGAGGGAATAAGCAGACGTTGATTGGTGGACTGATTATCCAGACCAATCAAGCTGTGCTTATAACCTACCTAGAAGAATCATGGAACAAAGAATAAATATTACGATATGTATATAACTATATATCGTAATATGTATAGAACTTCAGAGTTGCTGAAGGGTATAAATAAGGCACTTTGCCGGTTATAGAATCAATTAATCCAACATCAGGGTTCCATAGCCATCGCTGATGCTACGATAGCTGAAGTATAAATTATACTTAGATAAGTATAAGCGAGAATTATCAAAGTCTTTTATTTCAAAGTGTACAGTTAAATTAGCTCATAAATAAATCCATCATCTTGCAAAAGCAAGACAAGAGTTTGGTCTTGTTCGTTTAGTAAAGTAGGGACTCTAGAGTGGAGAGCAACACTCCACCGAAGCCGGAAATCTTCTTCAAAGTCAGATAGGCCAGATCATCACCATCATAAATATCGTTGCAATTAATCTAGCAATGAGGCGAGACGACGATCATCGTTCTACTGCTTCTTTGGTAAGAGTTTGTCGCAGCAACCTATCACATCATAATCTTAGCATCGACGTAGTAGGAAACACCATCACCCGGAGATCCAAAATCTTCATTGGCGAGCCTGCCAGGATCTGGAGTCCACGTCATCACATCACAAGACATCAGTGAGTACTTCATAACTATGATAACAGTAGAATGTCCGCCGATAGACCCGTAAATACTGTGTTAGCTGACATAGCAGATAGACTGAAAGTATTTGTCGAATTAGCTAAACAATCTCAGAATATCAGGGTCACCCAGCATAGGGAATATTGGGAGAACACGATAGTGAAGATTACTACTGACATATCTTGTGAGGAACAGCCGCGTCTTAAACGCGCAAATTGTACAATTATATTATCAGTAGATTATAATTCAGAACTGTAATAATTATGGCAACCCGTAGAGGGGATCCGACATTACCGCCAGTGGATCTGCCACGCCCTGGAGTGGAGCTACGACCGGAGACGGTCGCAGCGATGCACATGATGGGAACTGCGATGGCTAGTGCCATCATGGTAGAAAGCGATAGGAGAGAATGAAATCGCGTGTTTCGGAAAGAGGTAAGAGAACTTACACAGCGCATCAAGCTGTGCGATGGCTTGATACTGGAAGAAGTAAGGCAGTTTATAGATGAGGCGCATAGAGTGTGGGAGGCCACCAAGGGTAACCTCGATGGGATCCCAGTGTACATTGTTACCCGAGCATCCCGAGGACAACTTTCCAAAGCTGTGGACGCCTTTATAGTCGGTAAAGTGAGGGATACCGTGAACTTCGAAGAACTACGTGAGTACATAACCCTTAACTTTATATCGGTTAACGAAAGTGAACGAGTCAAGTACGACCTAGAAGGGGTGAAACAACGGCGTAGTGAGACGATGGTATCCTTCAACCGCCGGTACAAGGAAATGGCCCCCAGCGCATACCCGACCGAGAATGCGGACAACCGACGCATAGTATTGTCGGCTTACATCAAAGCACTCGGGGACAGAGGGATGGGACGTAGAATAGTGTGGAAAAAGATAACTACAGTACAGCGCGCGATGGAGTTAACCGAGGAAGAAGAAGGATGTAACGATTTGTTACAAGCTATGAACATTTCACCAAGGGGGAGTGAAGATAATATGGAGGTGAACGTGCTTAATGAAGTGAACGTGCTTAACGAAGATGAGGGGAAAAGCATATGGTCTGTGATCGAATCTATGAAGAGACAGATGAATCAACAGACGAAATTAATCAAGCGGCTATGCGCAATGATAGAAAACCTGCAGGGTACAGTAAATTCACTAACATGGAAGCAACGAGCTGCGCTGCAGCGGAAAGTGCAGCAGCCTTCCCGTAAGCCCGCAGCCGCGCCAAAGACGACCGCTAAAGAGCAAATAACGTGTTACAACTGTGGACGGGTGGGACATTATAAGAGTGAGTGCAGTCAAGCCACCCAACCACCCCGGCAACAATCTACCCAGAAACCGCGACCGTGACAGCAACGTCCCCGGTGACTTGCTTCACTTGTGGACGTAAAGGACACCTTGCCAGGGACTGTTTTTTCAAATAGAAACGACCGATCACCAGTAGTAAAATGCTTTCGGTGCGACAAGGAGGGCCACTACCAGGCCAATCGCCCAATGTCAGCACCAATGCCTCAACGTCGCGCGGTAAAGCGACCACGCCAAGTGGACCGGCGAGAAGAATCAATGGAGATAGATGAAGTTAACAATGGTGAGAATATATATGGACTCAAGACCACTCCACGGTCGTGTTCGCGGAATATCCGGAAAGATTTCGCGAACAGAGCTCGCATGAATGACGATTACGAGGACAGGGACGGATTCGTCCTGACCGGGGAGTACACTGACAGGTATGGCCGTTTTTCTTATGGTGGTGGAGGAGCCCTGTCAGTGGACGGACGTCGACAGTCATATGCGGAAGCAGTTAGTGGACGACGGAGTCCGTTAAACGAGAATGGAGGAGATCGCTGGTGACCGAGCAATTTCTAATCCGGCTCGAGTTCGAACCGCACGGTCGAGAGAATCAAGGTACGTATGTAGATGCATTAATTGATACTGGTGCTAGTACGTCCTTGATTAGGAAGGACATATGGCGTAGCATATTAAATGCTAGGCCATTAAAGAAAGCTAAAACATTATTAGCTGTAAATGGTTCGCCCATAGACATTTTGTGAGAGACCCAAATCAAATTCAAAGACGCCCGGCCTATTCCCAGTATGGTGGTAAATAGTATGCGTCATGAATGTCTGATTGGAGCGGATGCCTTGTACTTGGGAAATGCAAGGATTGACTATAGGACCAAAGAGGTAGTATGGTTTGGTTGTGTATACCTGTTTAGGATTCCATATAGGGAACAAACAAAGTATGTATATGCCAGTTGCAAAGAAACGATCGGATATGCAGTTATTGACAAAGTGCTGAGTGACTTTGCCAATAATTTCGATACGGCTCATCCAAATACATTAGGGCTAGTACCCAAGGTTAAATGCACGATACCAATGGGAGATTCTTCTCCTATAAGGTAGAAAGCCTATCGTCTACCGCTTGCTAAGCAATATGTGGTTAAAAACCAAGTGAAAGAAATGCTTGCAGCGGGCGTCATAAGACCATCATCATCACCCTGGGTGTCACCCATAACTCTGGTACCGAAAAAGGACGGTGACACCAGATTTTGTATTGACTACAGGAAATTGAATTCTGTGTGCTGTAAAGATAGTTATCCACTGCCGAATATATCCGACATTTTTGATTCAATGTGCGGTGCAACGATATTTTCTACTATGGACTTGAAGTCTGGATATTGGCAGATACCAATGGCCAGCCAAGACATAGAGAAGACGGCGTTCGTGTGCAGTGAAGGACTCTTCGAATGGATTCGGATGCCTTTTGGTTTTTGCAACTCAGGTGCCGTATTTCAGAGGGCAATGAATGATGTTTTCCGAGAATATGTAGGAAAATATGTGCACGTTTTCGTCGACGATATAGTCATATTTTCACGAAATCTGACGGAACATGCACATCACTTGCGTCAGGTCATGCGCTAGATTCAGGAGTATTATTAGCAAGTGAAGAAAAAGAAATGTGACTTCGCCAGTAAGTCTGTTGACTTGTTAGGATATCACATTTCTGCACAAGGTGTAGCTCCACAGGCTCAAAAGGTCAAAGTCATTGAAGAAGCTTCGACCGTATCTATTTGGCGCGCAGTTTACTGTGTATACTGACCACAAACCCCTAAAGAGTTTGTTTGTGGGAGAAGTAAAGAACATGAAGGTGCAGCGCTGGGCAGTGCTGATTGCAGAGTATGGATGTAAGATAGAGTACATCCAAGGCTCGAAGAATATTTGAGTGGACATGTTGTCCAGGTTACGTCGTCCGGTAGAAGTCGCCACGCTGGACACGGGCGATTACGTCATACCCGAGGTAGACGAAGGTGCATTACCTCACGTCCCTTTAGAGGTATGTGACATACCATACGACGACTTATGTGCTGAACAGAGCAAGGAATACCCGGAGTTATTTAGAAATATGCCGGAGGAGTACATGGTTAAAAATGGCATTCTGTAATCTTTAATTACACCGTCAGCGTTGGACGCTGAGTACCCCAGAATCGTATTACCTACCATGTTCCATGAGAAAGTGCTCCGGAAAGCTCATGAACGAGCTGGTCATCAAGGTCTGAAGAAGACTATCGGTATGGTAAGAGATTCGTTCGTGTGGACTACTCGACCTAAATACAGTGAGATTCCCATGGCCAGTTATCCAAGTCAGATAATTGGTATGGATTTGATTGGTCCACTTTTAGAGTCGAGCCAAGGTAATAATTATATCATGATGGTGATCGATCACTGTTCTGCATGGGCAGAAGCATATCCGATCGCGGCTAAGACTTCTCAGAATGTGGAGGATAAGTTCTTCAATGAGTATGTCGCTCGTCATGGTGTCCCTGAAATTCTGATAACAGATCAGGGCAAGGAATTTTGTTCGAATTCTCTGGAACAGCGATTTCATGAACATGGTATTGATCATAGACGATCGAGTCCGTACCATCCACAAACCAACGGACGTACTGAGAGGTTCAATCGCACTCTTAAGGAATTGATCCAGAAAGGTGTTAATAACGAGTCTCGTGCATGGGTGGATGAGCTAGGCGCAGCTTTAACAGCATACCGCAACACTCATCACTCCACGACCAGATATATGCCATTCTATCTGACGTATGGTCGACGTGCAAGACTTCCATTCGCAATTCCCCACGACGCTTCGCATGATCTTGGTGAGAGACTTACATGTCTCAATAATGCCTTACTGCGTGCTCGTGGAGAAATGGCTAAGTCTCGAGAAGTACACCGAGAACAGATTAATAAGCGTGCAAACGCTGGTGAGTATAAGGTTGGCGAGTCAGTGGTAGTAAAAGCTGAAGTGAGGATGAAATTAACCTCTCGCAGTGACCCTGAACATGAGATCTTTAAGATCAATGGACCCCTGGCTCATGTCCGCCATCAAAGGTCTGGGAAGGTACGCATGCTTAATATATCCAAGCTACGTGTAGTCGACTCAGAGATGTGGTGGGACAAAGTACGACCCCGCCCTATTCGTAACCCCGCAAAAGGTATGAAAGCCAGCCATCATCCAAGAAGTGTAGTATTACCCGAGTCAGGACCTTTGCCAGTACCCGACTCCAATGCAACCCCTCATGAAGTAGCTCGCAGGAAGCGACCAGCTTCGAATTGGGAGCCGAAGGTGCGTAAGGTGGGTAAGGTGGTCGACATGGATTGTAGATCGACCTGGTATGAGTAACGATCCAAAGTATGAGTCACCGATGGATACATCAGAGACTCCTCGTACCATAGTGATGGACACCTCGGAGGATGTAACCGTGCCTGCCACTGAGCCAATGGAAACACTTCCATCGCACCCGTACTTTCTGCGCAAGCGCAGTCACGCTCATGAAGTCAGCTCAGACAGTAAGCGACTTAGGATTGGTGCATTTGGCCAAGCTCTATACGATGACTTCATCGGTCGTATAGAAGCTGTTATAAAGCGGCATAGCAGGAGATAAAATTAATCTCTGCTTAATTGCTATACTAGTAACATGGCATTTGTCTAAACCATCATGTATACTTTACAGTTATGCGTAGTAGTAGCGTTAGTCAGTTTAGTGTGTGGATTATGCCAGAACTCTAGTGTGCATAAGTTACAAAATGGAGTTATGATAACCGACCACCAGAAAATATCAGTAATACGTGCTGAATGGACAGTAGTGGTATCAATCGACCATCCGTACTTACCTGCTAACTTTCTTGAGCGTTTAGTATGATTTCGTGTTCTTGTTGCTGATATTGGTCGCAGGACTTCGTTAAGTAGCAATGACATTTTCGGACTCCAACATCGTATAAACATTATAAGAAAGATTGCCATTAGAACACAACAAACAATGTTGCGTCATGCCGGTAATCGACAAAAACGTGGATTATTTAACTTTGTAGGAGACATAGCATCTTCTCTGTTTGGGACCGCAACATCAGGTGATATAGAAACGATCAAGAATGTCGTAAAAACGGCTATGAGAAATATGAATCGTTTAGTTCATTTCTCCAATAAATTAGCGTCGCACGTGAAACTTGCATTCAAGGGAATTAACACCAATGTTGACCGCATCAATGAGGTAACTGACAGTTTGGTCGATTTGACCAAAAAATGTGAGCAAGTTATTCCAAGTTCACGCGGCACGACAAGCCGACCTGTATGCGTTGGTACGACTAGGTCATATTATCGATTCGGCTGAGAATGTGGTATACAGCTACCAAAAATTGGCCACCCAATTTCATAGACAGACTGCTTCTCTGGAATTGGGTAGACTGACAGAAGAACTGTTTAGTCCATCTGACTTAGCCGACGTGGCTAAACAAGTCAGCGTTGGAAACCGATTGGTCCGTACATACCAATGGTATTACCGAAATGTAGTCATGTATCCGCTGTGGAAAGATGACTCACAGTTGCATTACATCGCAACGCTACCGCTAATTGATGGTGGCAATTACATCGAGTATGGTTTACATTCGTGGCCAGAACCTTTAGCCACGGTTGGTTATTATATGCAAGTCATCATTGCACGAACAAGTATAGGACTAGATACAAAAACCGGATGGTACTTCACGCCATCCGAGTGTCGAGGTAACGAACCTCGAGTATGTCACGGACAGCTGAGAGTCGACAAGACTCATGTACCATGCATTGTTAGTCTGTTGACTAACACTACCGACAGTTCGTGTAACATTCAGTTATCGGAATCTAACGAAACGTCTAGCAAGTTATTCGCCCATAAGAAAATAGGTGTAGTGTTGCAAACATTTGGCGAAACTATTGAGGTACATTGTGGTGGACGACTGACAGACCGATGTGTTGTAAAAAGTGGTCTGTATGCCTTAATGTCGAGTGGATGTGATTATAGCGGGAAAGGGTGGCGATTCGAACCCATACAGTCTTACAGTCGGACGTATACTCGAATCAGTCTTGCTGTGGATGTGCCCAGATTGGATGTGGCCGGAGTCCTCAACCAATCACTTATTATAAACCATCTAAAAGTACAAAAGTGGGACCATTTACGTAAGACTAAGTATGTGCCACTAGCACCATTGTCAGAGGTCGACCCAGCGATGGTCGACAGCATCGGCATACGTTCTATATTCTCTTACTCGACAGCCGCCGTCGTCTCATTTATTGTGATTGTTTTTATTCTGTATAAATGTGGTATCTTATCCCGCATGTGGACGTTCATTATACGAAAGCCACGTGCGGCAATGACGCCATATCCACGTCACGCTCAGACCCGACGGCCGCAGATACCTGCAGCGCTGCCTATGCCATCGAGGACGTCAGCCGGGTCGTTGCCTAACGTTACTGCAAGGACTGAGATCGACCCGACGGGTGATACATGGGTGGACGTGGACTTACATAGTATTCCTGAGGAGTACGAGGACATATAGACAATTCACGTATCGTATTTACTGTGCACAATAATGTTATTATGCTACCATCTCATTATTGTGATACTATTGCATATTGTTATCGTAATATTTCTACTGTAGTGTCGTGATGTTGTCGTACGACGGATGTCGTATGATATTGAAAAGTATTGCTTATTTGAACTATTCTGGTTTATGGTTTATTTACATTAGTCGGATTGTCATTTTGTTTACAATGACTATTATATTGTGATTTCATTCGTATCGTCGGTCTGAATAGCCCTGGTATAGCGTAGTTTAGTTATTGATGTTGCACAATGAGTTAATTATCACTCTCTTAAGGCCTTAAGAGACGGTTAATTAACTTTGGTTGAGGGGCATGTGTAGATATGGGATTGTCTTGTGGGAAGTCATGACCCCACTGGATATCTTATATTTACGAGTAAGTCCTAAATGAAATTCATATTAGAAAATATCAGGTGAGCTAATAGACCGAGTAACTATATACGCACTATTATTTAGTTATGTATTATAGCACTGGTTGACATCAGCTGATGATGTACCGTTTCAGTTTCAGCGAAACTGAGTCGAAACTGATAAGGATTGATGGATGAATATTTAGCATCCAAGTTTAAAGAATAGAATTGAATAGAATAGGACCTCCGGTTCTGAGTTGATGTGTATCTGGAAATAGTTGAGATAAAAGTTGTTGCTGCGGAACCAGCACACCCTTTTATACTATTCAGCAGTCGTTTTGATCAGTAGTTTAGGAAATAATCAATGGATAAGAATCGATGGAATCGTACGTGACTAACTGACTATAGTTGATGACGATAGGCATTCGGATTCTCATACGAGAATAAAACAACACCAGCTGGCGATGTGCCTATTAACTCTCGTATCCTACAGGCTTATTCATGATAGGCAAGGGACAGGACAGAGGCATTGTAGCGTCCTGTAGGAATTAATAACACAATCAAAATTTGTATATCAACTATATGTCAATCATACGATGGCATGCTACTACAACACATTCCATAATGTTGTTAGTTAGCTGACAGATCGCATCAAATCAGAACCAGCCAACACCGCTTTGACTGTGTGCAGCAGTGGCTCCATAAAAGAATAGCCCAGAGTTTGATTGGTCAGAATGACGTCATGATCATTGAGCATCGATCAAACTCTGCAGCAGAGAATTAGGAAGAACAAGTTTCAAAGTAAGAATCGAAATGTAAATGATCAGGGATTGGTCAGAACGACCAACAGTAATAGATAGAAGCTTCTAGGAGGGAATAAGCAGACGTTGATTGGTGGACTGATTATCCAGACCAATCAAGCTGTGCTTATAACCTACCTAGAAGAATCATGGAACAAAGAATAAATATTACGATATGTATATAACTATATATCGTAATATGTATAGAACTTCAGAGTTGCTGAAGGGTATAAATAAGGCACTTTGCCGGTTATAGAATCAATAAATCCAACATCAGGGTTCCGTAGCCATCGCTGATGCTACGATAGCTGAAGTATAAATTATACTTAGATAAGTATAAGCGAGAATTATCAGTCTTTTATTTCAAAGTGTACAGTTAAATTAGCTCATAAATAAATCCATCATCTTGCAAAAGCAAGACAAGAGTTTGGTCTTTGTTCGTTTAGTAAAGTAGGGACTCTAGAGTGGAGAGCAACACTCCACCGAAGCCGGGAATCTTCTTCAAAGTCAGATAGGCCCGATCGTCACCATCATAAATATCTTTGAAATTAATCTAGCATTGAGGCGAGACGACGATCATCGTTCTACTGCTTCTTTGGTAAGAGGTTGTCGCAGCAACCTATCACATCATAATCTTACCATCGACGTAGTAGGAAACACCATCACCCGGAGATCCAAAATCTTCAGTATGTACCCCTAGTTGTTTTAGGGGGCAACCTACTGCGCATTTTCAATGCCCAAAATTTGTGCGACACGAAATGGGGTACATTTACTTCAGAATGTAAAACGATGAAATAATATGAAGCAGGCCACGTAAAAGCTGTATTTATTCCTATTTGTGTGTCTGCTAATGCAATATGAGCTTTGGTTGACTGTCTCGTATTATTTTTAACACTGGTGGCCGTGGAAAGTCGTTGTTGTCAATGTCGTATGTACTTAGCGCTGATAGCAGGAAATTTAAGGCCGGGTACCATGCCATTCGCACCCGGATGGAATGTACATTCATCTAATTCCCGTTTTTTGTGGCTTATGTCTGGATAAACGCGATTTAAAAATTCTAGCGGACGATATTTCATTATGACGTCATAGTTACTGTGAACTTGTTTGTATTTCCCCAAATAGCGAGGGGCACCGCGATACGTCGCTACAAATTTTATAACGTCATTGGACTAACGCAACTATTTAATGGTGTAGGTCCCGGTACAAGATGCAACAATGCTGGCGGATATTACTGACAATGGGCAGACGCATTGGTGTGAATATCGTGGACTGGATTTACCAGAATGGCCACCAAGAGTGATGCAAAATTAGCTTGAAATGTACTAGACATTTCGACCCTATACCAATTCGTCCTGTTTATTTAGGCAATAAAATGGTGTCTGCATTCGCTTATAGGTAACGCCTATTTTCATATTATTATTTGGTCCTAAATGTCATGGGTCAAGTTTGACTCCTAACCATAGTTAGCTATAGCTAACTAGAGTACCAGTCGAACATCAAATAGTTAACTAGCTAGACAACTATAGTCAACCGAGCATTCGACCTTGGTTCGGATGGTTAGTCCGATATTTGGGTAAATTTCAAAATGGCGGACACCGGTTGCTTAACGTGAATAAATGCATATAAGTGTAAATATTTCCTTAAATAACTTAGGTTTGATGAAATTATGCTTTCCCACAGTATATCAATGTTCTCAAGCCCCTATTCATTCCCACTTTATGTCATATGGACGCTTTTTGACGTCTTAGCGGATAAAAATAACCAATTTTCGTAGCTCATTAAAACAGACAACAGAAAGGGTTAATGGAGACTGGTACCCGACTCCAAATTTTCTGCAATAGTAATTCAATAGGGAACCGTGTACCAACGAACTATAGTCGACTACGATCAAGTTCGACTGGGCATAGCAACTGCGCATGATGATTAAACCATGAAACTGACTGGTTAGTGAGTCGAACTTGACACTCGTCTCCTTAGGTTTACTGTGCGAATAATCACAACGTAATTGTTCGTCACAGGAAGTGTGAATAGTTTCATAGAAATTTGAATTGGTTTAGTCACGCTAACTAATGATCTCATACGTGTCACCCATTTTCGTGACACATTACTGTTATTATGTAAATAATGCCATTCAATTCAAATATTCAAATATTTGTTTTATTTTGGAGTAGCAGTTCGCATTTATGAACTACGTCAACAGCAAGACAGAAATAAGGGTTGGCATAGCAAATTTAATAGATCCAGAAACTGGTGCTCTTACAGAAACGGACATGGAAAAGGCAGACGTTCTGGCAGATTACTTTTCTTCAGTTCTCACAGTAGAGACAGAGGGTGACATTCGGAGAATTCACCCAGCAGTGGTACAAGAGCCATTATCATATATTGTGATATCAGAGGAAATGGTGAGGAAGAAATTAGGAAACCTTGAAATAGCTAAATCTCCTGGACCTGACGATCTGCACCCTAGAGTACTGAAGGAGTCCGGTCATTAGAAAGCCACTATCCATCATATTTAAGACCTCCTTAGACTCTTGCACCCTGCCAGAAATCTGGAAAGACGCAACGATCTCTGCAATATTTAAAAAAGGGAGTTGAAAAAGCCCCTAAAATTATCGTCCCGTCAGTCTCACAAGTATTATAGGCAAAGTAATGGAATCCATTGTAAGAGACCAGATATACAGACACTTGAAAGTAAACTTACTTTTCAGCCCCAAGCAATATGGATTCATTAGTGGCCCCTCAACTGGCTTCCAGTTGTTGCAAGTCTTGGACACCTGGACAGAGACTATGGACAATGGAGGTGTGGTAGACACAATATATACACGTGTGCAAAAGTTAAGCACCACCCTATTTTTACGCACATGCGAGGGTATATTCATGTGCTATGAAGAAAGCAATAGCATAAACATTTATGTACCCATCCATCTTAGTGCAAGAGGTAATAATGCAACTAGAGGAATGCTGATTATGATGGTGGGGAAACACTGTATGTTTTTGTTTGAACTTGAAAACGAGGCCTGAATATGGTTACGTTGACACAACTGACAACTATTGCCCTACAGTTGACACACGTGGCTAGATTGTCATTAATGGTGTCTGAAAACGAAGTTTAACATCTGTGCACGAGTTTGAGACTGTCATTATTAATACCGGGTATATCCACCTTGTGCCTGGATGACGGCCTGGACACGACGTCTCATGCTGGTCACCAACCGACTGATACGCCATTGTGGTATTCGTTGCCATTCAAGATGGAGTGTGTCTGATAATTCCTGTAGGTTCTGCACAGGAGGATCCCTCCTTCTCACCATGTTTCCCAGAATGTCCCAGATATGCTCAATAGGGTTCATGTCAGGGCTCCTTGCTGGCCATGGTAGGGTTTCGATGGCATTCTGGCGGAGGTATTCATGCACAGCTCTAGCACGATGTGGTCGGGCGTTGTCATCCATGAATATAGGGTGGGTTCCAGGTGCATGATTTACAAAATGAGGGACCACAACTCTATCCAGTATGGAATCTTGATATCTTTGTCCATTTAGTGTTCCAGGTACAGTCAACAGATCCAGCTTACAATCAAATGAGATGCACCCCCATATCATAACGGAACCTCCACCAAATGGAACTTCTTCCATGATGTTACGTTGGTCGTACGCCGTGCGTCTGGACCTCCATACACGAGTTCGACCATCTGTGGCATGAAGCAGGAACCGACTTTCATCGGACCAGTGTACCCGTCTCCAGGATCTCATGTTCCAGTGTCTTCTTTCGTTGCACCACCTCAGACGCTCCTCTTTGTGGTGTGCAGTGAGGAGAGGACGTCTGACAGGTCTCCTAGCTTTCATGCCAGCAGCATACAGTCTCCTTTTGACGGTAGACATTGACACTCTATTGCGCGTTTCCCATTGCTGGCTGAGCACTCTGCTGTTGGTGAATGGAGATCCCCTAACAAGGCGTACTAGGGCTCGATCATCACGGGCAGTAGTCTTCTTCGGTCTTCCAGATCTAGGCCTGTCCTTCACCTCGTTAGTTTGCCCATGTTTTGCAATCAAACGACTGATTACAGTATGGTTAATGTTCAGCTGTCTGCCAATCTCTCTGCATGACATACCAGTGGTATGCATGCCTATGATTTGCCATTTCACACGATCACTTAACCTTCGTCTTGCCATAGCGGTTCACAATCAAGAGCTAATTCTCTCTGTACAAATAAACCACGGTCATGAACACAAAATTCCTAATCTTGTCGCCTAAATCTGTATGTAATGTTCTACACCTCAAACTGGACTTTTACATAACTGAACACTTGTGCTGTTTCCCGCCATGCACGGACATCAAGCGGCGTGAAGTCATGCATGCATGTGCATTTCGTACTTGGAATTATGTCAGCTAACGCGGGGACAAAAGGTATGGCAGCCTAGTTGTACCATCATGTTTCTACGTTCTATTGTTTTTGCTGGTGCTTAACTTTTGCACAGGTGTATATATGGACTTTCAAAAGGCCTTCGACAAAGTCCCATACAGAAGACTAATTGGGAAAGTAGAAACTCACAGCATAAGTTGCCAGGTCCTAGGATGGACAGAAGATTTCCTGAGAAACCGCAAACAGCAGGTCCGGGTCAACATTGCAACATCAATGCAGCCAGATGTTACAAGCGGTATTCCCCAAGGTAGTGTGCTAGGTCCCTTACTATTTGTTACCTATATAAATGATCTGCCAAGTGTTGTCGATTCAGATGTGTACATGTTTGCAGACGACAACAAGTTATCACGCCAAATCAAGGACCAGGAGAACTGTGATAAATTGCAAACAGATTTAACAAACATATATATATATATAAACAGAAGTTATACAACCATTGTGAAGGATCCCATATATGTATTTACTATATGTATATAGCTTGTATATATTAAATGCTACTGAATATATCTATAGCCAGCTTCATGTAAATACAAAAACAGAAGAGGGCATTATTCTAAAAATTTTAAAGTCAGACATAACCGGAAATTTTGGATCAACAAGTTTATTAGTGCATAGGAGCTGAGCATAGAGGTTTTACAAACCTGCGCTCAGAAATTTTACCTAGACCTAGATATACATATTACAAATAACAACATTACAACACCACACAAAAACATTTTAAAGTTACTAGTAGTTAATTATAATAATAAGAGATGTGGATTTTTTCCACTTGCACCCACGGTACATATGCATTATTTTTACATTTTTACCATTTAGTGCTAGAAGATTTGCAGTTTTAAGTTGCTAGCGGTAATGGAGAGAGGGTGGGGGAGGGGGAGTTCATCAAGCTTAAAGACAGTAATCCAGTATGTGATGTATTATTATTATTATTATTATTATTATTATTATTATTATTATTATTGATACTAATATAGTGTATGATGAGCCATAATGTATGATGAGCCATGGTGGTAGTGATTTTCCTAAAATTAATGAGATTGGTAAATCCATCAGACTTCCACAGCCATACTCACTCCTCATGTGTTCTTCTAAAGTGGTCTCCCTATGGGTGATTATCCCTTTCGCTGATGAGTATCCTATATCTCGCTAGCCTAGGGACTTGGTGTCAATTGCTAAAACATATATAATAATAAGAAAAGTATTTTAAAAATAAACATAATAATGAAGTTCTGTGTTCCGTACAACTACTGATAAATCCTGCTGCAACCTCAGTAATAGTGTCCACAAACATCCGCTGTGAAGTTTCCCCAGCTTGTCTGGATACCCCAACTCGTACAGGGCGGACGTGGCGGATGGTCTTCTGCTGCTGATATATCACTACTAAGCAGGCCCAAATCTCGAATACTATAGCTGGAAGATGGTGCGGACGTATCCATTGAAGCACTGGTGGTGGCGGAGATGATGACTGGTGATGTGCGAACTGGTGGCACGGAGACTGCGGACATTACTGTTGTTGTTGAAGTCGTGCTTGTTGTCCGTGCTGCGGGTGGACTGAGTGTCGTAAATTGAATGAGCGGTCACTGAAATGATGATGTTTTTGCGGATGCTGATACGGATGCTGATGCGGTGATTTTGTGGACTTCAGAAGTTTACTGGCGGCCATCCTTGGTACTGCATGGACTTCCATGGAATGTGTGAGGCATTTCTTTCCGGCGCAAGGACGATCCGGTGTGGTTACTTTCCGAACTGCTGCATCCATGGGAGTGCTGCTGCGTGGGTGTAATGTGATGCTGTTTCATGATGCGGTGGTGGTTAGTACTGCTTCCGTAAGGCGGATCTCCTCGTCGATGATAAGACTACAAGGAGATATATACATCCTGTAACCCCTGTTCGGATATGGTCACCGGTGTTGAGATAACCACAGAAATTGGTCGGCCGACTACGGATGCGGATGTGGATGCTGATGTCATGTGTGATGCTGATGGTCGACTTGCTGCCGGAGTGGAAACTGCAGGTGATGCTGGTACCGTTACTGCAGGTACTGCCAGTGCTGGTTGTGCTGGTGATTCCATCATGACATTGGCTGATGCTACGTAATGACTTAGTGCATGTTGCATGGTGGATGCGGTGGCTGCTGTTGCTGGTCTGTAATGCGGAAAGTCTGGTTGTCACCGTAGAAAGCACATTAAGCGGAATTCTAGTTTCAAAACGAGCAGCTAGTACTTCAACGTTCTCACTTTGTTCAGTAGGCTGTAATGTTACTACTAGCACACGATGCTTATCCGTTAACGCGTGCGCCACACCGTAATGTGTAGCTGTATAAAGGTACTTGCAGTCCATATAGAATGCACGTTGAAAAAGATGATCACGATTGATATGAAGCGTCAAGTCCGAATTGCGGGAAAACGCGTGCATACATGGCTGTCCGTTGAGCTGTAATGCTGTACACGGATACCTCTTTCCGGAATGAGCTGGCACCGACTCTTCCGAGCTGTCGGACAAGGCACAGTCCTCAACAAGTGACATCTTATTTCCACATATTAATAATGGTGCGGACTGCCTAACCTAAGCTATTTTTCCTACCTCTTCATACTTTTCCTGGCCAAGTAATATTAATAGAAGTGATAAATAAATAATAAGAAAACAGCAGAATTTGTTTTGCGACACGAAAGTAGCCTAGTGCTTGTTCTTCCCTTGTGTCAAATTTGACAGGAAGACGAAGTTTCAGTGCATGATCTCCTTTTATACTTTTTGGTGACGTCATTGGAGGGCAGATTACCACACCCGAAAGTTTTAGGGTGATTCGGTCACGCACCATAATGAAAGTTTGGATTTATTTAAACATGGAGTCAGACGAAATATTCCTCCCGTGTAAAGGGAGTGATTATAAATATAAGAAGGAAGTCACTTTCATCTCCACTCAAAGGAAAAACAAGTCTCCGATCAACGTAAAAACATGAAACTACTTATTCCCGTGGAAGCTCACCACTTAATTAGCGTGAAGCAATTTTTCAGATTGGATGCTTATAAACTTGCCTGTTTTAATTTCAGGCTGGAGTGCCCGATGGGGTGTGGGAGAGCGTGATGGCGTCAGCGGCAATTGCCCCGACTTACCCCTCTCGCCTCTTCCATCACGCTGTGCACATTTTGGGACGGTCTTGTGTTAAAAGCCTTTGATCCAATTTACTGGAAATAGAAGTGAAAGTTAGGTGGTTTCTCGTTGTAAAAGCACGTGGTTGATCGGAAACTTAGGCAATATTTACGTAATGGCGGAGTATTGATGCTGCTGATTATTTGTTGTTGATGCGGAAGATGGAAATATGTTTTGAAATCTGTTCCTCGAAACAGCGTCCCTGTATGCGCGTGATCTTATACATGCGTCTGTGGTTTGTCTGTAACAGGTGTATTCCAGCCCGTGTTGATCTTGTGCGGAAATATGTAGGTAAGAGAATACCTGAAATTCTCCCTAATATTATACTGTCAAAGTTTTGATGCCGCTTCATCGGCCCGTGGGTTAATGATCTGTATACACAGTAGAACGATGGTGTTCTTAACCAAAATTAGGACAATATAGCTGTCTATAACCATTGTTTGGTTTAAACAGCTCCATGTCTTGTGGAAATTAAGTATACTAATTCCGCCAAGCGGGAATGTGTTTTCCGGGTGGGCGGACTGTCAAGCATCCTCCTCTGGGGTAGGACTAGTCCCATCATATCTAAACCAAACTTAATTTATTGTAATACAGCTCGGAAAATGCGTGCCTCACTTTACAATTACAATACCATTGTATGGAGATTGTGAATACAGTCAACCTGAGTGTCTATGTTTCTGCCATGTTGATGTTTTTCATTGATACGTGTGGCTGTTTATCTGTGGATGATTATTGTGCTGTTGTGAAGTGTGACGTGTTTACTACCATAGGGCCAATTGTACCATTTGGCCTTCCCGGTGTGTTTCCCTGTCTCCACCACGATGGACGGACGCCAAGTTCTCCACACAGGATGCAGCCTAGGCTGGTTACCTCTCCGTATATGCCTGAGATAAAGACCTGTCCAAGTTAGGGGAACATAATCCGGGACAGAGTCAAGGCGCACCCTGCCAACTTCTGACCGAGCAGACACAGCAAGTGACAGGTTACACCGTCTCACACACACATCCTCATGCTTCCCAAAGAAGCACTTTTCATGTTCTCTGATCACAGGAGGCATGACTCGCAATACGAATGCTTGCCATGGCCTGACTGTACATTGAGCCATCTTGACCACTCATAACCAAGAACTGACATGATCGAGATGACCGGCCAGTGACTAAGTCGATAGTGATCATCATCTGAGCTCACTGGAATTCGGATCGACCGGTTGGGTACCGGCCGTACCAGCTAAGCTGGGTACACGCCGCCCGTCCTGGATTCGTTCTCTGAATACGCCCCCCCCCCCCCTGGGTAGAGCCATAAGTGTATATGGGCCTATGAGAGAGATCGCGTTGCTTTATTTGCTTAAAGTTCATTAAAGCATATAATGTGCATGCGCGCGCTTAGATGCTATTTTTGATGGAGGACGTGATTTACGACCAAGATGGGATGACGCTTTTAGTGTACCAAGATGGTACCCTGTAATCCTTTTTGCTTACCTATTCCCGTTAAATCTGGCATTAATCAAGACCAGAATTTGACAGGCTTTTTAAATCTGTAAACCATTTTTATCCTGGCGTGGAACATCACGGCTGAATCCTTGTGAGAGGCAAGTGCCTCGCACGGGCCTCCGTCTTGGGAAGCGGGAGAAGAGTAGTAGGCAAAAATGGGCCCACTCTAATATTTCAACCAAAAATGTTTAGGAAAGAAAAAAGCATACCTCTGACTATAGGGTTGCTTGCTGTTTTATATGAAGACGGAGCGAGCTATTCCCAGTGGATTCTCCCGTTACCGTCATGGGTGCAGATGGGGACATCCAAACAATTAAGAACTAATACTAATTTCCGTAGAAATATCTGTCTGAGTACCGGTGTCATGAAAAACGCTCTGGTGCTGGGTCATCACTGACACAAGGTTTAAGTCGATCGAAGTGGTGACTGAGGTCTGACGTCTTACCTACTACCACATAGGGGCCTTTCCACTGGTAACTCAGTTTACTTGGCACGTTTGCAGATCGTCTTGAATCGTGTACCCAAACCATTCTTCCTGCTTCATACGGATCTCCATGCACCCTCCGGTCGTGCCATGTCTTTTGCCACCGGTGTGCAGTGGATAAGGTTTCTCTCACTAACTCATGGGCTTGTTCTATCCTCTGCCGCAAGAGTTCGACAAAGAGAGATGGTGTATTTTTAGTATTCGAAGCATGGCCAGATCCAGGGGTAAGGCTAATTCACGGCCTAACATCAACCGAGCAAGGGGTGTAGTCCGTGCTGGAATATACTAAGTGCGGTAAGCCATGAGCACATACGGGAGCCATAGGTCCCAATCTCTACAATCAAGGCATGTTTCCATAGTAAGCATCTCCGCGAGAGTTCTATTGAATCTCTCTACCATCCCGTCACTCCGGGGGTGATATGGAGTTGTCCTTGTCTTGACGATATGGACGATATGGAACAATTTGCAGAGCTCTGATATGAGCCAGCTCTCAAAATTACTCCCTTGATCGGAGTGTAACTCATAAGGCATACCAAAGCGGCAGAACACATTTTGCTGGCCAAGACCTCCGCTACGGTGGATGCCTCTTGGTCCGGCAGAGCAAATGCTTCTAGCCACTTCGTAAAATAATCTTGTAATACGAGGATGTACTTATTTCCATCATCCATCACATTCAAGGGTCCGAGCACATCGATAGCGACTCACTCCCACGGTGCACTAACAATCTTAATTTGAGATGGTGCGATATGGTGTTGGCCAACAGCACGTCTTTGGCATGGGATACATTTGGCAACCCATGCCTTGACATTGTCGCGAATCCTGATCCAGTGGAATCTCAATTTGATACAGGCAACAGTCCTTTCCACGGCCAGATGCCTGGCCTTATCATGTAGTTGTTTTAATATAATCTCACTATAACTTTCTGGGACTACCAAACGTACATTAATATATAGAACGTTGTTTATTAATTGACATTCTTCAAACCGTTGGTAATAATATTTTGCCATGGTGGATAGAGGTCTTACCGATTCCTTAGGAGGACGTACCCCCTCCTGAATCCACGCGTATATATTTGGTGTCTGCACGTCTGTTTGCTGGTCTGCGATTTTCTCCGGATTCCACTCTGCGCACCTCAAATCGGGGAACTCCGGAGATGGCTGTGTTGACTGTGTCACGGTGGCGGCCTCTTCGTGTTCAGCTTCTGCGCCGATTCTGCTGAGGGCATCAGCATTCCCATGCAATTTGCCGGAACAGTGAACAGGCCTGCAGGGATTCCTCCCATCTCGCTACCTAGCCCTCCAGATTTTTCAAGCCCCTGAGCTACCGTGGTGAGGCATGGTCTGTACAGAGTGTAAAAGGGCGCCTGTACAGAAAGTGTTTATAGTACTTGATGAAATGGACCGCCGCCAATAGTTCTCGCTTGGTGGTTGCATATCTTCTCTCCATTTTATTCAGAGTACGTGAACTATAACCCAATACCTGCTCTGTTCCGTCTTCAGTGACTTGAGATAGAACTGTGCCGATAGCGAAAGCTGACGCGTCAGCTGACGCATCAGTATCTAAGATGAAATCGAGGTTTGGATTAGGGTGAGCAAGAAACCCTGAAGGAGCCTTCACACTCACTCACCCACTCAAATGGTCGATCGTTCTCAGCGATCTTGTAGAGGGGTGAAGCAATCTCGCTGAAATGTCAGATGTAACGGCGATAGTACTGGCATAGGCCAGGAAAGCTCCGTGTCTCCGTAACTGAAGAGGGCCGTGGCCACTCTGCTACTGCCTTAGTTTTTAATGGCTGAGTAGCCACTCCATCACCGGATATGACGTGTCCCAGGAACTCAACGCTCTATCTAAATAGATGTCATTTCTTCGGTTTGAGTTTCAAATTGGCCGTGCAGAATCGTGAAAGCACGGTGTCCAAATTTATTAAGGTTTTCTCAAACGTGGGTCCGAAGACTATTACGTCGTCGATGTAACAGAGACAGATTTCCCATTGCAGGGTGGTTAATACCTGCTCAGTGAGTCGTTCAAAAGTTCTGCGAGCGTTGCTCAACCTGTAGGGCATCTTGCGGAATTGGAAAAGGCCATCTCTACAAACGAATGCGGTCTTTTCCATGTCAGCTTCATCCATGGCTACTTGCCAGTAACTGCTAGTCAAGTCAAGGGTACAAAACCACTTGGCTCCAGACAAGGAATCCAAGGCCTGATCTATCCATGATAACGGATAAGCGTCCTTAGCGCTAAGATTATCAAGGCGGCGGTAGTCAATACAAAACCGCAAGGTTCCGTCCTTTTTGCCAGCTAGCATTATAGAGCTAGCCCATGGAGATGCTGAGGGTTCAATAATACCAGTCCGCAACATGTCATTCACTTGTTGGTGTGCTTCCGCTTCCTTATGAATGGGTAAACGTTGTACCGGTTGTCGCATGGGGCGATTATTGCCTGTGTCGATGGAGTGTCGTACGAGATGAGTTTCTCCGAGATCCATGTCTCCGGAGGAAAAACTATCACGATATTTATGTAGTAGTTTCCGAATTTCTCGTTTCTGTGATTGCTGTAATCCAACTGTGGCACGTAGATACAAATCATGTAAATGGTCGGGTGAATCATCAGTCATCTGCGGTGGTGTGTCAGCAAGTGCAGGTAATTCCAATGAGATTATGCCGACTAAATGGCTGCAGCGTACTCCGGGTTCCAGAATGATGGGATCTGGCGTACTATTAAACACTCTAAAAGGTATTTGTTCCTTATTAGTAGTGTCTACTATTATGCGGGGACTTGTGCATTGTGAGGCGATCATATAATCAGGATCGGGTTCCAGCATGGCGATGTGTGTGTTGCTTCCTAACTGTGGTGTGGTGGCCCATAAGATCTGTTTCTGTCCCAGCTCAACTGAGGCTGTATTTGATAGTATTACAGCACATGTATCGTATAATGACGATGCCAGTCCGGGAGGTATTCGTCGGCCGTGTATGTCGAGTTCTTGTTGTCTGCAGTGTATGATGGCTGAGTGAGGAAAGGGCCAGTTCGCCGTCGCCGCTGGGATGAAGGCTGCGGTGAAGGCGGAGCTGGGGGTAGCAATGGTGGTGAAGTTGTTGCTGTTTCGGAGTTGGCTGAATTGGTGTAGATGGCAGTGCGTACGTGATGATGGATAAGCTCCACCTGTGCAAGCCATTTCCTGCAATGCTTCATAGGATGTTTTGCTGAAGCACAGAAGAAACAGTGATGTCGCCAAGGACGTGTGTCTCCATCTATGTCGGCGCTTTCGAATCCATGAGGCGGAGTTAATCATTTCTCCTGAGTTGCTACTGTCTGTGGATGCGGGTGATGGTGCTGGATGGGGTGGTGTTCTGCATATTACCAGAGGACACCGAGAATCAAGTGACTTGGTGGCGGGATGTGGTGCTTGCAAAAATGTCGTTTCAGCGGAGGTGTTACAACCTACCACTGCCGTTTTACATAGGAAAGAAGGATTGTTGTGTGCGGAAAAAGAGGGGGATGTCATTGCTGCGGATGGTGGAGGCAACGTATGCACTGACATATGTGAAGCCGTGCATTTTGGTGCTGGTATGAAAGCTGATTTCGGTGGATGATGATTGGCCACTGAACATTGTCGTATGAAGGCCGCAGTAGAGCTGGGAGGCGGATACGGGCACCGAAGTGGCTCAGTGTAATTCGGTGCCCTTAGTAGTTTGACTGTTTCTCTGGTTGCGGTGTGCTGCGGTCAGGAGCAGGCGTCGTAGAGGAAGGTCGGTTAGGACACTGCTCCCTACAATGCCCTGGCTGATCGCATCCGAATTAGGTGTTCGGTGGTGGTGCGGTGCTGGTGGTGCTTGTTGTCCTAAACTGCGTGGTGGCGAGGTTGGTGCTAAGTGTCGTACCTAAATTTGTGAGTGCTGAGATTTGTTTATTAATCTCGTCGATCCGTTCTCTCATGTTGCCATTGTTGTTGTTGTTGTTGTTGTTTCCCTGGTTCCCGCGCCCGGGGGGGCCCCATTGGAGTTTCCTTTACGGGCACACCCCTTCCTCCAGGCGCTTGATTCTGAATGGAATTCTATATACCTGGTGGTGGTGATGTCTGTTCGGTTGGTGTTGATGAACTGGGGTGAGAATTAGCGGGTGGGGCGATAGCTGCACCCTCTATTTCGTTGATATGATGGAGTTGGCGTATATATTCACCCACTTGCCGATCGTTCCAGCAGTTAGTCCGACTTATCATCTTGAACTGTATTTTATAATTGGTCCAGTCATTCTCCCCACTAAATTCGGAAGGAGGATGACTCGGTCAAGACCGCGGGAAGAATGAAGTGGCTGAAATCCGACCTTCTGCTTTGCTTAATCAGCTTTTAGTTGTTTTCAAAACAAGAACTAGTTTTGCCCGCAACTGGCTGGTATCTACCTAGATATTAGACACGGCTGTCACTGAGAACGGATGCCCTAAGACATCAATACTAAAGACAGCGCTCATACATGTTACGTAGTGAGATCTCCGAAATGGATAAGAATCCGGACATCCCACCCCGTAACCACATAAAACATTACAAGTCATAGGTTACTTTTCATGAAAGCATTATTAGACCATTGTCCTATCGTTGTGGTGGGGGTGAGAGAGACGAATGCCCACCGTAAATGTCCTTCCCGCAAGGGCGTGGCAGATCTAAATATTATGCTCAGACATTCTAACAGAATTCGGTGGCAATACGCATCTCGACCGTCACTGGGTCCTATGGAACTAACTGTTTAACCTGTCGTTAGGTTGATATACAAGTTGCCCTGTTTTGCACTGCGGTGCGGGAGTTTTGTTCAGTAAATAAGATAATAATTAATATGCTTTCGCAGTGCTTTCCTACATTGGCTGAAGTGCTAACTACTAAGTATCCACAGTTACACGGGGAATGTGTGTGATACAGCACCTTGGCCATCACCGCTCAGAAACCCGAACAGTTTCCCAGAGTCGGATCAGCCCATAGTGCGGATGGGGACATCCAAACAATTAAGAAGCCAAAAAGGCTGAGTGGAACATGAAGAGAGACAAAATCTTGGGGTTATGAGTCTTACCGAAGTGCGGGGCTAGATTATCGCACTGCCGGAAGAGAAGAGTACATTACCGAGTAGGTAATGAAGAAAGTGTCTCTAATCATTTTGAACCTATCCTATCGAGCTGAATAGAAAAGGTTTAGTCGGTAGCATGCCGGGCTAAACAAAGCTATAGCATGGACAGCGACCTCAGTGAAAAATTGTTGATGGCGGGAGAAAATGCTGTATATATAAATGTTGCTGTATAGTGTTTCCTATGTGCACTGCAGTCCTATATTTTCTATAAATAAGCAAAGCATATGAACGGATGGCCACTGGCCATATATCTACATAATCTAACCGGAACAATCAATACGGTATCAAATGATCAAAGTTATATATATATTAGTACAGGTTAACGAACCTACTATAGTGCGGTTACCAACACATTGAGGAAAATGAGAATAATTATAAACAAATACAGAAATTATAACTAGCGGTCCTAAGACCGTTGCGGTTCCTTTTAGTCATCAGGACCGTTCTTACGGATACAATATAATTAACGAAACACATATAGAGAAATAATTAAACTGTGAAGTATAGTTGCTTGAATACTCGGTAGTCATTCTTAAGTTAGGCTACTATGTTACTGAAATTGATACGTCATTCCGTAATTGACGTGCGATGATGCGTTTGCAGGAAGCTGGAAAGTTCCCGCAGGTTGGTTCCTGCAAGCTGTTTTCTGCTAACAAGATTTCCACAAGAACACTCATGGCGGGACTACATCGCTCAGTACTATAGACCTAATAGGATGTCTAATGAGCAGTCACCAAAAGATACGATAGTACTACTGTGGTGAAGAAAGTTCCCGCTCACCGATGGCATGGATGGAAGTTGTAAACAACCCGATCACAAGCGGGGTGTGTCAGAGGCAAACGAAGATACAAAACAAAGTTTCAAGGTGCTGGGTACGTCAGCCAGCTCTGAAGATGCACCGGGCAGAGTTTACTTGCTGCGGTCGAAAGTTAGAAGCACTTACACAATATTAGTGCGGTGACGGTTGAAATACCACTTTTAGGCATGGCCGGCAGATCCGGCGAGTCATCCATCAAAGAACATCCTGCCTCTACATCTGCAGAATCACATATTCAGGCCGTAAAGGCCTCACCACAAATTCGTGTTCTGAGGTAGATATTGATATTCGTTAACAATAATCAGAAATTTCCAAATTACTCCCGTAAGTAGGGAGTTACAAAATTGTTTTAGAGCGGTGGGTTGGGCAACTGCCAGCTACGGGAGAAAACCCCAACACATAGCGAAGTAAAACGCGTATTATCTGTTGTGCTGATAGTAGCTGGTACAGATCCAACCTGTTCGGCCCCTGGCCGAGGATGCTCTCAATCTCTGGATCGCGTCTCCTTTTATACTCCTCGTGACGTCACAGGCACATGCTCCAACCGATCATCATTCTAGCAACAGCCAATCAGCGCAAAGCTAATAATAGCGCAGCCGAATGTTCTTGAACATTCTAGAAGTTCTTCGTCTATGTGGTTATGACGTCATGAGAATATTTTGAAGGTAATCAAGACGGGTTTTCCGTGGATAACTCAGCCATTTCTTAACCGAGTTTGAAATGGTTTACGGATTTAGAAAGCCCGTTGAATTCGGGTCTTGATCAATGCCAGATTTAACAGGAACACGCAATCAATAAGGATTACAGGGTGCCATCTCGGTACAATAAAGGTGTCATCCTATCTTTGTCATAACCAAGCGCTCCATCAAAACAACATCTTCTTGAGACCGGATCCTAACCAGCGTCATCATTCTTCGTGCACTTGCGGCACAGCGAGTCGACATGATACACTGGAACGGCCCAACACTACCCGGCGAGCTACACTCACGCTCAGGGGCAACCGACGGTCTGATCCGTACCTATCTGCCAACCGAATACAAACTCTTACCATGTTCCCTGGCCTTGCCTGCAGGGCATCTGCGACAAACAGACCCCCATAAGTTTGCTGACAGGGATGCAATGCCCTGGGTGTGGACTGTCATCCACGTAACACGCATTGTCCACTTACTATTATCAAGTTCAGCAGCCCGAACAATGCGCCAACTAGACGGTACCACAGTAGGATGTTAATTCATCCTTCGTTAGACACGGAGGCCTTCAGTATTGCCTCTGCACTATATTCCTGATTTCACGTGCACCCGGACTCTTACGAGCCAACTGCCGCCTGTTTGCCCCAACCCTTTGAGGAGCCTATCCCTCTCTGGTTGGGGTGGGTAATTGACGTGTGGTGTCAACTTTATCGGGCATGATGTATTTCACTCTGTAATAGCCGAACCCGTAGATGGGACAGAGTTACTTTAGAGCACTGATGACGAAGAAGGGTGCTGTCCTAACTTGAATCAATCCATTATCGAATTCAACTTTTCGTTAGCAAAATCCTACTCATGACGGACGACAGACTGTGGGTATCCTGCTCTCTTAATAATATTGACTGTTATTACGTGTGATTGAAGTGTAATATTTTAGCTATTTCCGTATGACGATTCTGGGGTGGGGGTGTGGTGGGCTGTATGTGTGTGTGTGTGTGTGTGTGTGTGTGTGTGTGCGCGCGTGCGTGCGTGCGTGCGTGCGTGCGTGCGTGCGTGCGTGCGTGCGTGCGTGCGTGCGTGCGTGCGTGCGTGCGTGCGTGCGTGCGTGCGTGCGTGCGTGCGTGCGTGCGTGTGTGTGTGTAAATCCCCTGTAGCGCGTACTGTAGATGGCTGCGGATATTCTTTCCACATGATCAGTTTTCCGTAAACCGAATAAGGTGATTGTGGAAAATGTTGACTGGCGTTGATGGTGGTAGTGTTCTGTTGTGAGGAAGATGGGGATGTTGTGTGATGCTGGTATATTGCAGATTGGGCATATCCAGGTTTTCACGCCGGTGAATGCCGCGTCTGTTGCGGGTGTGGAAGTCAGGATTGCGGAAAGTGATGAACTCCCTGCATCTGTGCAGGAGGGAAATGTTGCGATTTAAAACGTTAGGTGATTGCTATACTTTGTTGTTGCTGATATTGAATGTCTCCGTTATATCTTCCTTATAAGCGGATGTGTATGTGATGTTCGCACAATGGTGAATTGACATATCAAGCCTTGTGGGCAAGTGTGTTCTGTGTGCTCCTGGATTTCGGTGTCTGGTGTGACTGTTCAGGGGGCGGGGGGCTTAGTCGGGCATGTGTGGTTAAGATTTCCCATTGGGATGGAGAATTGGTCATCCCCCATTACACGACGGTTGGTAAACTGTCGTACTTTTTAAGTACCTGGAAAACTCGAGCCGAGAGTCTGCTGAACAGGCTGCTTCCCTGCCCACGACCTGCAGGGGTGGGGCAGGAATTGGTTGCTGCGGTGCGCGATGCCAACTCCTCTGTAACAGTTGACTCTCTCATATCTGAAGAGAGACAGTCTACAGATGACGAGTGGAGTGTGAAGTGGACAGGATGTATGATTTCCGAACTTGGTGTATAGACTAGTGACGCACGTTGGAGATGGGGTGGTGGAGGTGCAGTTGGATGGAGAGCACCATGGGCGGGGAGTGATCGCACGATTTGGAAGCATGGACGGGTACACCGAGTTGAGCAGTTCTGCTGTTCTTCAAAACGAGCCAAGGCCTCATCCGGCCTCTTCACTTCCATGCTATTCACCACATCTTCCACCCCACAAGAAGCCTGGGGCGGCATCAGCTTCCACTTGTGGTAATTCTATAATGGGGGTATAGCATGAAGTGGGTGGGAGTGGGAAGCGGAACAACTTCTCTATCCGCTCCCCTTGGACACCACACACGAGAAAGTCTTCAGATACCACTTCCCAGATCTAGTAGACCCTCATGGGGGAGGGAGAGGGCGAGTACGTATCTCGTCATCGTCGTCAGCGTTAATTGATTGTTCACCAGACTCCTGGCTTGGTAGGAGAAAGGTCGAACTGGCACCATGGTGTTCCGGACTAACGTTGGGAATACTTGTCTCCACAGAGACATTCGTCTGGGTACCTGTGTCACATGGAATGCCAATCCCGAGCTGTGGCACTGTGTCATCACTGACACACGGTTTAAGTCGATCAAAGTGGATGACTGGTCAGGCCATCTTAAGTGCGGGTACGGTAGGTCATGTCTGACATCTTACCTACTACCACATAGGTGCCTTTCCACTGGTAACTCAGTTTACTCAGCATGTTTCCAGAATGTCGCTAATCATGTATCCAAACCATTCTTCCCGCTGCATACGGGTCTCCATGCACCCAACGGTCATGCCATGTTTTCTGACGCTGGTGTGCAGTGGATAAAGTTGCTCTCACTAGCTCATGGGTCTGTTCTATCCACTGCTGCATGAGCTCTACATAGAGAGATGGTGCATTTTTCACCTCCGGAATCCTGGCCATGGCCAGATCCAGTGGCAAGGCTAATTCACGGCCTAACATTAACCGCGCAGGTGTATAACCCGTGCTGGAATGTACTGAAGAGCGGTATGCCATGAGCACAGATGGGAGTCATAAATCCCCATCTCTACAATCAAGGCATGTTTCCTTAGTCAACATTTCCGCGGGTGTACAGTCGAATCCTTTGACCATACCCTCACCTGTTTTGACGATATGAAACAATTTGCAGAGCTCAGAGATCAGTCGGCTCTCAAAACTACTTCCTTGATCAGAGTGCAGCTTATAGGGCATTCCAAACCGGCAGAACACATTGCTTGCCAAGACCTCCACTACTGTGGATGCCTCATGGTCCGACAAAGCAAATGCTTCCACCCACTTCGTAAAAAAATCTTGTAATACGAGGATGTACTTATTTCCTTCATCCGTTGTATTCAAGGGTCCGAGCACATCACTAGCCACTCGCTCCCATGGTGCACTGACAATTTTAACTTGTAGGGGTGTGGAATGGTGCTGGCCAACAGCGCGTCTTTGACATGGGACACATTTGACGACCCATGCCGTCACACTATCGCGAATTCTTATCCAGTGGAATCTCTGTTTTATCCAGGTTAATGTCCGCTCAACAGCTAGATGACCCGCGTTATCATGTAGTTGTTCTAAAATAGTGTTTCGATAACGCTCAGGAATCACTATGCGGTTATTAATGTAGAGAATGCTTTCATGAAGGTGGCATTCCTCGAACTGCTGGTAGTAGTATTTTGCTGTTGTGGATAATGTTGTAACAGATTCTCGGGGAGGACGTACCCCCTCTTGGATCCACGCGTATATATTTCATGTCTGCGTGTCTGTTGCTTGTTCGTGAGCGACTGTCTCCGTGTTCCACTCTGCACACTGCAATTAAGGGAACACCGGAGATGGCTGTGTCATCGGTGGTGGCTACTTCGGGTTCATCCTCAAGCCCGATTCTGCTCAAGGCATCGGCATTTCCATGCAGTTTGCTGGGTCTATGAACCACATTGAAGTTAAAAGCCTGCATGTATTCCTGCCACCTCACTACCTGGCCCTCCAGATTTTTTACGCTTTTGAGCCAACGTAGGGAAGTGTGATCTGTACAGAGAGTAAATGGGCGACCGTACAGAAAGTGTTTGTAATACTTGACACAGTAGACCGCAGCCAGTAGTTCTCGCTTAGTGGTCGCATAACGTACACGTATATATGTATGCGTGTGTGCATATGTGTATATATGATATAATACATATAATGATGCATATATAGTGTATATGAATGTGTGTGTATATCTATGTGCAAGTGTGTATATGTGTATGTATATGCATTTGCATATGCAAATGTATGTGTATGTGTATGTGGATGGATGTATATATACATCCATCCACATACACATACATTTGCATATGCAAATGCATATACATACACATATACACACTTGCACATAGATATACACACACATTCATATACACCTGTGCAAAAGTTAAGCACCAGCAAAAACAATAGAACGTAGAAACATGATGGTATAACAACTAGACTGCCATACTTTTTGTCCCCGCGTTAGCTGACATAATTCCAAGTACGAAATGCACATGCATGCATGACTTCACGCCGCTTGATGCCCGTGCGTGGCGGGAAACAGCACACGTGTTCAGTTATGTAAAAGTCCAGTTTGAGGTATAGAACATTACATACAGATTTAGGCGACAAGATTAGGAATTTTGTGTTCATGACCGTGGTTTATTTGTACAGAGAGAATTAGCTCTTGATTGTGAACGGCTATGGCAAGACGAATGTTAAGTGATCGTGTGAAATGGCAAATCATAGGCATGCATACCACTGGTATGTCATGCAGAGAGATTGGCAGACAGCTGAACATTAACCATACTGTAATCAGTCGTTTGATTGCAAAACATGGGCAAACTAACGAGGTGAAGGACAGGCCTAGATCTGGAAGACCGAAGAAGACTACTGCCCGTGATGATCGAGCCCTAGTACGCCTTGTTAGGAGATCTCCATTCACCAACAGCAGAGTGCTCAGCCAGCAATGGGAAACGCGCAATAGAGTGTCAATGTCTACCGTCAAAAGGAGACTGTATGCTGCTGGCATGAAAGCTAGGAGACCTGTCAGACGTCCTCTCCTCACTGCACACCACAAAGAGGAGCGTCTGAGGTGGTGCAACGAAAGAAGACACTGGAACATGAGATCCTGGAGATGGGTACACTGGTCCGATGAAAGTCGGTTCCTGCTTCATGCCACAGATGGTCGAACTCGTGTATGGAGGTCCAGACGCACGGCGTACGACCAACGTAACATCATGGAAGAAGTTCCATTTGGTGGAGGTTCCGTTATGATATGGGGGTGCATCTCATTTGATTGTAAGCTGGATCTGTTGACTGTACCTGGAACACTAAATGGACAAAGATATCAAGATTCCATACTGGATAGAGTTGTGGTCCCTCATTTTGTAAATCATGCACCTGGAACCCACCCTATATTCATGGATGACAACGCCCGACCACATCGTGCTAGAGCTGTGCATGAATACCTCCGCCAGAATGCCATCGAAACCCTACCATGGCCAGCAAGGAGCCCTGACATGAACCCTATTGAGTATATCTGGGACATTCTGGGAAACATGGTGAGAAGGAGTGATCCTCCTGTGCAGAACCTACAGGAATTAACAGACGCACTCCATCTTGAATGGCAACGAATACCACAATGGCGTATCAGTCGGTTGGTGACCAGCATGAGACGTCGTGTCCAGGCCGTCATCCAGGCACAAGGTGGATATACCCGGTATTAATAATGACAGTCTCAAAGTCGTGCACAGATGTTAAACTTCGTTTTCAGACACCATTAATGACAATCTAGCCACGTGTGTCAACTGTAGGGCAATAGTTGTCAGTTGTGTCAACGTAACCATATTCAGGCCTCGTTTTCAAGTTCAAACAAAAACATACAGTGTTTCCCCACCATCATAATCAGCATTCCTCTAGTTGCATTATTACCTCTTGCACTAAGATGGATGGGTACATAAATGTTTATGCTATTGCTTTCTTCATAGCACATGAATATACCCTCGCATGTGCGTAAAAATAGGGTGGTGCTTAACTTTTGCACAGGTATATATATATATATATATATATATATATATATATATATATATATATATATATATATATATATATATATATATATATATATATATATATATATATATGTTCATGTGCATGCCCTATATGTATGCCTATGGGTAACCTTATGCATGCATGTATATGTCTATGTATATGTACTGTATGTACGTCCTATATGTCTATAATGATTACATAATTTATGTGAATTCTATGTAAGAAGTTTATATTCTATGTATGTCATGTTAAATGTTATGTAAATATGAATGTTTATTTATGTATGGGGTCCATCGCCTTATAGGCTTTGCCTTAGATGGACTGCCTATTTATATTGTTCATATACAAATATGTGATTACCAAATAAAGTTACCTGAATTTGAAAATTTGAGTTTGAATTTATCCAAGATCGGCAAATGATAAATTGAATAGAATTGAATTGAATTGAATTGAATTGAATTGAATGTTTTTAAATTGAATCTTCATTTATTTGGCTGAATGATATTTACAGTATATATTGTGCATACAGGGAGTCCACTAGAGGCATAGCCTATGTACCGTAGACCCCCTTACATAAACATACATAAAACAATATAATTAACATTGACTAGACCTTTCATTGATTCAGAGAGCTTAAAAATCTGATGAGGTTCTGGAGCCTACCACTGCATGATCCCTGCGGCGAAATTGGGACAGTATTTTAAGAGATACGTTTTAGAGGGTTTTCAGAAAGTGAAACATGTTCCTCAACCAGATTGGATAAATCAAGATTCCTGTGAGAAGTGTTGAAGACCATCACCATAGAATCCTTTCATTAACGTTTTGTTGAAACTGGGCCATTACTTGAGGATGAGTGGGGTTTCAATGAATTTCAAGAAATTTTTAAAAATCAGATACAGGATGGGCACCAGAGAAATCACTATTATCATCAACTTCGTCCTCATCTATCACCACGATAGTAATCATTATCAACAATAAAAATAACAGCAACAACTACAGCATGTAACAACAGACATCAACATTAGCATTAGTATCATCATCATCATCACTATCACTACCATTACCACCGTCACTACTATCATCATTGATCTCACTAATAATAATAATAAAAATAATAATAATAATAATAATAATAATAATAATAATAATAATAATAATAATAATTACAACAGATGCCAATACTAATATTAATATTATCATCATCACTATCATCAACATTATGGTTACCATCATTCTTACTACTTTTTTCTCCTACTTTCATGACTACATGTATTAGGATAAAATGTATATTGTTATTATTACATTTTTAATGTACATCAATACAGTGCAACTCAGAGATAAGCTAACACATATCAGGACCGGAATGAGACGAGGAATCCAAAACTATTTACTTTTTTTAAATCGGACCAGAAATGGCTGAGTTATCCTAAATTAGCTCATTGAAAGCATTTTCAAAATATTACCAGGACGTCGTAATCAGGTGATAGCGTCCTAGCCATTTCTAGCTGCACGCTGATTGGCTACAGATCGCCCGGTGATTGGCTGGGCATCCTGTCTCTGATGTCACGAGTAGTATAAAAGCTGCGAAAAATCAAGAATCGAGACCACACTTCGGCGATAAGAGAACAAGTGGTAGGTTGTGTGGCCAGAGTAGTGCCAGACGTGGGCAATTGCTTACTGACTGTGGTACCCTACACCGCAGCGGTGCCTCTCAGAATTCATTTCTAATTCTCTGGTCTGCAATCAAATGATCCTTCCCCGAGACACGGGTGAGGGATGGGCGTACAGTGACTGGGTGCGGTCTTGGAACCCACCACACCGTCATGGGAAGGTCACTAGAGATGGATATCTGCCTCCCGCTATAACACTTTTGTGCACTTTTCAAATTGCTTATGTAATTGGTGACTTGTCCTAGTGATGTTGTATGTGGTTGCAGTGTGATATGTAACCGGATCATTATATGATTCTGTAGCTGTCACTCCGTAACAGGTCCGCTCGTTACCTTTCAGGCTGACCTTAGGGAAACAGAGCATCTTCGCCAGTTAGGCTCATGTGTCAAAAGATAGGTAGAAATCCCTGCCACTTGCGGCCAAAAGTAAATCTAACAACCAAATGGTAGGTTAGAATTTAGCAGAAGGACTGCATAAACAAAGCGGCAACTACCAATGCAGTATCTTGGACATACATAAGATGACAGCGTTTGAATTCTTCGGAAATCATCCACCCCATCTTGACGTAATGCAGCGTGCATCACATTAATTATAATTTCACTAGGTTGACTCACACTACACTTAGCTTATGTTTGAACAAGAGAGTGACCCTTTTTGTCAGCTCTCTTCCTCCGCTTCAGCATTGAAGGCATTTTCCTGTGACGGAGGCCCGTGGGAGGCACTTTCCTCTCGCAATAATAATATTTTTGTTAGGGGTATAATGGTTTATATTAAACTACATAAGTAGCCTCGTTAGGACGCTGCCTTGCAGGGATACCTCACGGATATAAACGGATCTGTGAGGTACCTCTGACGAGTCCACACAAACAAGACACCAACTTAGTTCTATGTACTGTATATTTTCTCTATCGTGCTAGAAAACGAGTACCATTGTTTGTATAGTATATAATTTTAGATTAATTATCATGTCCAGGCTCCTAAATTGAGCTAAGGACAGTCATACTGGTGATATGAATAGTTGGGATGAAACGGTGAGGTTCAATCTCGGCAGCACTGGTCGCACTGCCCCGCTGGATAGTTATCATTCCACCGGCTCTAGAAGTCGGTCATTGTACTTTTCGGAGAGTCGCAATATGGGATCCATTACCCCGAGAACTGTAGCTAACCAGCCCCCCCCCCCCACGCATCCTGTACATGTGGCGCAACAGAGTGGAGAAGCAGAACGGACCAGCCCATACCTCGCGAGCTACAAGTGGCACCCGATGTGGGGCCCGAATGAGAAGCGAAACCATTCCTACACACAACACACACGCATTACAGTCTCCTTCATCGGACAATCAGCACTCCTTAAATTTGGAACTAGCATCATATGACGGGAGAACTGCACGCATACTCACTGACTATGCCAGAAATTTCCCCGGTGGGGAACAACCAGCACAGTTCCTACTCGAGTATTCACCGATCAGCGAGGGGACCTTCCGCAATGTCTCGCAGGCAGGTACTCAATATATCACACTGTTGGATAGGCACCCAACACCTTTGCCAGATCGCAGTCGATCATGACAAAGACCCCTACGGGGCCATACCAATTCTTCACGACCATTACATTCACCAGCATCATCAGAGGGTGACCAATGGCCTGCACCTCGTGCACCATGTCCGGCATCTCCTCTAATTAGAATGTCGTCCCCTTACTATCCATCCATACCGTGATATGAACCGGGAGATGCGGAACCTCCCTTTCAACAATATACCAGAAGAAACACAACATCACACAGCACACACCACCCCCATCAATCTCCTGGCCCACCTCCATACGAGGAATACCTGTCACAACGACTGGCAGAATGTCTGCATTGCATACACAGTACACCTCCACCAGTCTATAGACCAACACCCGTCTATGGACCCGCATTGGGGTGGTAATCAGTTGAACCAATGTATCACGCTCAACATTATCATCGGGAGTCTCCGTCATGGATGGATGCGGTATCAGTGAGAACAACAACAGCAACAACCAACAACACCACTACCACCACGTAGACCAGCATCCTCCTTTACACCATTCTCCCCAGCACCGCCACCTGAATGCGCACCTATAGTACCATATCATGGCCATGGCCGAGTCATTCTCCCTCCCGAATTCAGTGGGGAGAATGATTGGGCCAATTATAAGTGCCAATTCAAAATTATTAGCCACACAAACCGGTGGACGAATCAGCAAATGGGAGAGTACCTGGCCACAAAACTGTCGGGAAAAGCTCTTCAAGTCCTGGCAGATTTGGGATCAGACTCAATGCCAACATACACGAAACTGGAAAACTCGTTGTCGGATAGATTCAGGGACACTGCCCTTGGTGAAACAAGTCATCTTCAGCTCAAGAACTTGCATAGACGAGCTGGGAAGACCTTGCTGGAATGGGCAAGCCATATTCGATGGCTAGTTACGCGTGCCTACCCCAGCATGAATCATGAGGGAGTCACGCATCTACATCTAGACACCTTCATCGACATGTTGAGTGGGGAGCCCGCTCTCAAGGAAAAATTATTTCTCATTGAACATGGTAGTCGCGAGTCTCTAACAGTGACTGCGGTCAGAATTGAGAATTTCCTGTAGCAGGAAAAGCAAATCGCCGCCAATTGCATCCAATTAGCGAAGTGAACGATGCACTAACCGCCACTGACAACACTTCTGCATCTGCATCCACATCAGCAACCAACCCGCACATCACACAGTTAGAACACCCCACAAGTCACAATCACGTGCCTAGAGGAAGAGGGTGTGGCCAGTCCCATCGGGGGTGGGGGCCACAACAATGCCCCCGGATGCGGGAGCCAGCACAACAATAACAATAACCAAAATAGGTTGGAAGAGATTACTAAACAGATCTCCGCAATCACCAATTTAGTCACCATGCTTAGCACCACCATCGTGACACCATCGACAACACGACCAGCCACAAGTACGGTAACACCTACTCAGCCACCAAACACATGTTGTGGATGTGGTCAGTCAGGCCACTGGAAGGAGCGACGTCGAAATTACCCTCCATCTACAACTCCTAGCGCTGACTGACGTACACCGAAAACTGAGTCTTCGGTAAACTAGAATGGGCACCAATTATAGTGACTTCGGTGCACACTCTCACAACCCAGCTCAACTGCGGCCTCCAGACAACAACGTCAGGTGGCTAACACTACAAATAAAACTTCCACGACAGTACGCAATCACACACACCTGGCTTCACATACGTCGGTACCAACGATGCACACTGCATCCTCGACACCGACATCGCCCTCTGCGAGAGGTCATGACCCCGCAACCTCACAAGTCCTAACAGCATCACCCACCGCATCCAGCAGCAGTAATAATAACACAGACAGTGATCAGCATACGGCGCCGCCACTGCTTCTTTTGCGCATCCACCAAACATCCAATGATGCATTGCAAAAAGTGGCTAACACAGGTGGCCCTTATCTGCGACCGCACCAGTCCTGTCCAGACTGCTGTCTACACTAATTCATGGTACAACACTCCAGCATCAACAACACCGCCATTGCTACCCCAGCTCCGTCATCCCCTAAGCAATCACAGCAGCGGCGATGACGGGTTGGTCCCTTCCTCACTCAGCCACCAATTGCACTCATGGAAGACATTAAAAAACAAATGGACTACATACAGGATGATACTGCACCAAAAGAAATTCCGCAGGCAGTATCATTGGAAACTCTTCCACAAGCACACCGCAGAGTATGCTTGCCTGTTTAGTGGCATCTCAACCAGTGCCACCGTGGATACTGGAGCTTCCATCACCGTTTTCAACAAGCGCTTGTATGAGAGCATCCCACCTCATAAAAAGCCACCCCTTAGGCCTACAAACATATTTTTACAAACAGCTACCGGAGCCGATGTTCCTGTGGCTGGTATGGTAAACCTCGTAATACAGATAGAGGAAATGCAATTAATACAGCGAGTTGTCATTGCCTCTATTCAAAACGATGCCCTGCTAGGTTCTGATTTCCTCAGTGCCAGCGAAGCCGTCATACATTGCAGACAACAGGAATTAGACATACATGGCCAACGCATACCCCTTGGACCGGAATCATCACTGTACGATAACTGTGCAGTAATTTTGGCATCTACAGCCACAGTTGAGCTGGGACAAGAGGAAATCTTATGGGCCACCGGACCACAGTTAGGAAGCAACACACACAGCTATGCTGGAACCCGACCCCGATTACATGATCGCCTCACAGTGCGCCAGTCCCCAGATGATCGTGGACACCATCAATAAGGATCGTATACCATTTCGCGTATTCAATGGCACAGCGGACCCAATAACCCTAGTACCGGGAGTTGTGACCATCTTGTGGATGTGATATCACTGGAGACACCCCCTACCGCACCTACACCAGCAACAACTTCTGATGATTTGCCGGAACATCTGCATGACATTTATTTGCATGCCACAGCTGGATTGGCGCAATCTCACAAACGTGACATACAGAAAACATTGTATAAGTATCGCGAAAGTTTCTCCATCAGCGACATGGATCTGGGAGAAACTCATCTCGTGCGACACTCCATCGACACCGGAAACAACCGACCCATTCGATAAACCATATGATGTCTTCCCATTCACAAGGAGGTGGAGGCACATCAACACGTAAGCGACATGTTGTGGACAGGCATCATCGAGCCTTCAGCAGCCCCCTGTCGTCAGTCCCATAGTAATAGCAGGCAAAAAGGATGGATCTTTGCAGTTTTGTGTAGACTACCACCACCTTAATGATCTTAGTGTCAAAGACGCATATCCATTACCTCAGATACATCAGGCCTTAGATTCCTTGTCCGGAGCCAAATGGTTTTGTACCCTTGACTTGGCTAGCGGGTACTGGCAGGTAGCCATGGATGAGGCTGACAGGGAGAAGACCGCATTTGTCTGTAGAGACTGACTTTTCCAATTCCGCAAGATACCCTATGGCTTGTGCAACGCTCCTGGAATGTTTGAGTGTCTCATTGAGCAGGTATTAACTACCCTACAATGGGAGATCCGTCTCTGTTACATCGACGACGTAATCATCTTTGGCTCTTCGTTTGAGCAGATGCTGTCCAACTTGGACAAAGTCCTGATGCAGTTCCACACTGCAAATCTCAAGCTCAAACCCAAGAAATGTCATCTTTTCAGACAGAGCGTCGAGTTGCTGGGACACGTCAAATCCGGCGATGGAGTAGCTACACAACCTTCAAAAGCTAAAGCAGTAGCGGAGTGGCAAACCCCCTCTACAGTCACCGGAATGCCTTGAACAGAAAAACGGGCTCGAGGATGAACAAGAAATTTCCACCACCATGACACATACAACACAGCCATCTCCCGTGTTCCCCGAACTGTGGTGCACAGAGTGGGATCCGGAGACAGTCACTCACGAACAAGCAACAGATGCGCAAACACGGAATGTGTACGTGTGGATCCAGGATGGGGTACATCCTCCTAAGGAATCGGTTACCCCACTTTCCCCGACGGCCAAATATTACTATCAGAGGTTTGGAGAATGTCATATGCTAGGTGGCATCCTCTACATTATTAACCGGATAGTTATTCCTGAGCGTTATCGTGTGATCATACTAAAACAGCTACACAACAATGCTGGACTTTTGGCCATAGAAAGAACAGTGGATCGCATCAAACGGAGATTTCACTGGATTGGGATACACGATAGTGTGAAGGCATGGGTCACCAAATGTGTGCCGTGCCAAAGACCCTTGAATACAACGGATGAAGGAAACAAGTACATCCTCGTATTACAAGATTATTTTACGAAGTGGGTAGACGCATTTACTTTGCCGGACCATGAGGCACACAGAGTAGCAGAGGTTTTGAATAGCAATGTGTTCTGCTGCTTCAGTATGCCCTCTGAATTGCACTCCAACCAAGGGAGTAATTTTGAGAGCCGGCCACATAGTCAAAACAAGAACTACTCCGCACCATCCATGAAGCGATGGGATGGTAGAAAGGTTCAACCGCACCTTGGCGATGTTGACTAAGGAAACACACCTTGTTTGTCACGATTGGGATTTACGACTCCCATATGTGCTCATGGCATACCACAATTCAACACATTCCAGCACAGGTTATACCCCTGCTCGGTTAATGTTAGGCAATGAATTAGCCTTACCCTTGGACCTGGCCATGCCCAGGATTCCAGGAGAGAAAAATTCACATCTCTCTAAGTAGAGCTCATACAGCAATGGATAGAACAAGGCCGTGAGCTAGTGAGAGAAACATTATCCACTGCACACCGGCGTCAGAAAACGTGTCATGACCGGCGAATGCATGGAGACTGGTATGAGGCGGAAAAAATGGTTTGGGTTCACGATTCGTGACATTCTGCAAACGTGCTGAGTAAACTGAGTTACCAGTGGAAAGGCCCCTATGTGGTAGTAGGTAATAAGTCGGACGTGACCTACCACATCCATGCCTCGGATTGCCTGATCTCAGTCATCCACTTTGATCGACTTAAGCCATGTGTTAATGATGACCCAGTGCCAGAGCTCGGACTGTTCATTCAATGTAACACCAGTACCCAGACAGATGTCTCTATGGCAACAAGTATTCCCAACGTTAGTCCGGAGCACCACAGTGCCAATTTGACCCCTCTCCTCCCAAGCCAGGAGTCCAACGAACAAATAACTAACACTGAGGACTATGACGATATACGTACTCACCCTCTCCCTCCTCAGAGCGGGTCTACATGATCGGGGAAGTCGTGTCTGAAGACTTTCTCATTTGTGCTGTCCAAGGGGAAGGACGGGAAAGTTGTTCCGCTGACCTCTTCCCATTCCCACCCACTTCATGCTATTAGCCCAATTATAGAGTTACCACAAGCGGAAGCTGAGGCTGCCCCGGGCCATGCTTCCTGTGGGGTGGAACATATAATAAATAGCATGGAAGTGAATAGGCTTGATGAGGCCTTCGCCTGTTGCAGAGAACAGGAAAACCGCACAACTCGGTGCACTCCAACTCCAAGACATAAAATCACCGGAACTAAGAGGGATAAGCTCCTCGATGGGTTCCGGCAAACAGACGGCGGTGGGCTCGTGAGAGTCCGGGGGCATGCTAAAAAGATTTTATAGTGCAGAGGAGATACTGATGGCCTCCGTGTCTAATGAAGGATGAATCAACATCCTACTGTGGTACCATCTGGTCGGCGCACTGTTCAGGCTACTGAACTTGGTAATAGTAAGTGGACATGCATTGTGCGTGGATAATAGTCCACACCCAGGACATCTCTAGCAGACTAGAAGTTCGTTGTTTTTGCTAGAGATGGCCTGCAGGCGAGGCCAGGGAAAACACTCAAAGTTTGCATACTGTTGGCAGATAGATACAGATCAGACCATCGGTTGCCCCTGAGCATGAGCTCAGATGGTGATCGCTATCGACTGGGTCGCCGGCCAGTTGTCTTGATCATGTCAGTCCCTCAATCTGTTGCTGGTTATGAGTGGTCAAGATGGCTCAATGTACAGTCAGGCCATGGCAAGCACTCGTATTGTGAGTCATGCCTCCTGTGATCAGAGGTCATGAAAAGTGATTCTTTGGGAAGCAGGAGGATGTGTGCGTGAGAATGTGTAACCTGTCACTTGCACTTTGATCGACTTAAACCTTGTGTTAATGATGACCCAGTGCCAGGGCGCGGACTGGTCATTCAACGTAACACCTGTACCCAGACAGATGTCTCTATGGAAACAAGTATTCCCGACATTAGTCCGGAGCACTGCAGTGCCAATTTGACCTCTCTCCTACCAAGCCAGGAGTCCAGCGAACAAATAACTAATGCTGAGGACGATGACGAGATACGTACTCACCCTCTCCCTCCTCAGAGCGGGTCTACACGATCGGGGAAGTCGTATCTGAAGACTTTCTCATTTGTGCTGTCCAAGGGGAAGGACGGGAAAGTTCTTCCGCCGACCTCTTCCCATTCCCACCCACTTCATGCTATTAGCCCAATTATAGAGTTACCACAAGCGGAAGCTGAGGCTGCCCCAGGCCATGCTTCCTGTGGGGTGGAACATATAATAAATAGCATAGAAGTGAATAGACTTGATGAGGCCTTCGCCTGTTGCAGAGAACAGGAAAACCGCACAACTCGGTGCACTCCAACTCCAAGACATAAAATCACCGGAACTAAGAGGGATAAGCTCTTCGACGGGTTCCGGCAAACAGGCGGCAGTGGGCTCGCGAGAGTCCGGGGGCATGCTAAAAAGATTTTATAGTGCAGAGGAGATACTGAAGGCCTCCGTGTCTAATGACGGATGAATCAACATCCTACTGTGGTACCGTCTGGTCGGCGCACTGTTCAGTCTGCTGAACTTGGTAATAGTAAGTGGACATTCATTGTGGGTGGATGATAGTCCACACCCAGGACATCTCTAGCAGACTAGAAGTTCGTTGTTTTTGCTAGAGATGGCGTGCAGGCGAGGCCAAGGAAAACACTGAAAGTTTGCATACTGTTGGCAGATAGATACATATCAGACCGTCGGTTGCCCCTGAGAATGAGCTCAGATGGTGATCGCTATCGACTGGGTCGCCGGCCAGTTGTCTTGATCATGTCAGTCCCTTAACCTGTTGCTGGTTATGAGTGGTCAAGATGGCTCAATGTACAGTCAGGCCATGTCAAGCATTCGTATTGTGAGTCATGGCTCCTGTGATCAGAGGTCATGAAAAGTGATTCTTTGGGAAGCAGGAGGATGTGTGCATGAGAAGGTATAACCTGTCACTTGCTGGACGGGTGGAGCAGTCTGGGATGCCAAGTGATTGACCTGGCTAGTACGATCTATGCGGGGGCCTCTTGCTAAAATCACGTCCAAGGATAGTCTATGCGAGGCCCTTAGCTAAAATGACATCTAGCAGACATCACCTCCGTGGTATGGTCCAGCCTCAATTCTGCTTGTATTTTGGCCCTTACTTGTGTGCGTATGTTTCGTCCTGGGGTGATTTCAGGTAGTACAAGAAGGATTACCTACACTATGGAAGGATAGTTCAATTCACTACATGCGTTGTCAAGGAAAGTACAACAGCTTGCATCAAGGCTTAACATTCGCCAGCTTACCAGTGATGCACGCCCAGTGAGTACTACCAACACTAGTAGTAAGGATTTGAAGGTGGAGTCTCACAGAAACACTGTATCGGTGTATGGAATAACACCTCAGCCAAAGGCTGAAAAGCAGCATGAAGTGGGAAGCATTTGCGACACCAATGAGATGTGTATTGGTCCCACGATAAATAATTTTGAAGCACTATCCACAGCCAGGCATGAGCGGCAATGAATCATTTCAATAGATGATGAATACTTTATGGGCAATAGTAATGATGGTTTGGGTCTGAACACCCCTACATACAGCGCCCACGAACAGACCTCTTCTCTACCAAGCCTGAGACAATTTGGTCAATGTAACCATGAGCAAAACACAATACCAGTTAATGCACATGGCATGTCTTGCATTCCACCTATGACCGACTCACAGGAACAGGCAAGAGAAGGCCTAGAAATCATTATCACGGCCTTAGGGGTTGAGGCAACAATGGCCACAAAGGCGCAGTTGCTAGCTGGATATACAGATGTAGCAGCATCGCAAAACCAAGATAGCACTAATAGACTAAACATTGCAAATGCTAGGTGGATGGATGTTAAAATAAAGCCAGAGCCTGTCAGTAATAATGCCACACTACTGGAGCTTGAAACTAGTCATGCTTCGAAGCCACTTACAGGATTATACCAGTCAGTGGGGACACCAACTTCGGCTGGTGTCAGACATGGCTGCACTCCAGCGCATGTGGCAACCACGGGTGTGGATGAAATTAGTGCTCCAATTGATGGCAGCCGGGCCGGAAAAGCTTCACGTGGTGGCAGTGGTGGGATAATTGTTGCACCACATTCTGGAATAAATGCACCACACTATCATGCTACAGCAATCAGTGGTAATTGTGACAATGATTTTTATAATTATCCTTCGGTTTCAACCAAGGATAAAAATTCCAAACCATTAAAATCCACCACACAGACTGGATATATGCAGTAAAATTCTGACCATTATGATCACCTTCAAACGAAGGATGAATATCATACAGACCACAGCACAGACCATTATTATGAGTCAGAATCTGAGGATGAAGCTGGCGCAGATTTAATAACGTTTTCCTCACATTCTGCACATAATAAGAGAGATCGATATAGACAGACTGGAGCAATACCAAAGAAAGTTTCAATACTAAGGAGAGAGAGAGAGAGAGAGAGAGAGAGAAGCTACAGCCAAAGAAAAATGTTCATATCCCAAATCAACCCACATATTCGGGCTTAACAGACCATAGACAGCCAGCTGCCACATCAACATCTGAATCTGTGCCAAGGGTTAAGCCACAGAACAGATTTGGCGATGTGTGGTCAAGTAGTGTACCTAATACAATCCATGCTCATGCAGTACCACAGTTAAACACAGTTGGCATATCCCACATGGGGTGAATATTGCTGGGAGAGGGCAAACTTATGAAGGGAATTTTGAAAGCCCAATTGGTCGACCAACAGGCAGGCATGATACAACCCATACATGGCATGTCCAGTTACCACCACATCGAATAATACATGAATATCCAGCATACAATCATTCCCTACATCCACAAGGAAAACCAGTGCCACCACCAAACTATGATGGGAAAGAGCCATGGGCTGATTACTTAGTGCAATTCAAAATTGCAGCTTCCATTAACAATTGGGGAGCAACCACATGTGCACCACATTTAGCAACTAGACTCAGGGGTGAAGCACACTACGTTGTAACAGACATTCCACCTGCACACCGTCTTCACTTTGATTATCTGACGACTGCCTTAGAGGCAAGGTTTGGTAATGCAGAGCAAGAGCAAACCAGTCGCTTACAGCTACGAAACCGGACTAGAAAACCCCAATGATAGCATACAGGAACTAGCCCAGAGTATTCGTAGGTTGGTTAGCCGGGCGTATCCAGGTTTGACTATGACAGAAGCTGAACCAATGGTTGTCGATTCATTCTCCTCAAATGGGAAACTGAACATACATCTGTTTCAGGCATACCTTGAGACACTTAGTCAAGCAGTACAGATTGCATTACGCATGGAGGGCTATCTCGATCGGGAGCATCCCAGGCCACGATCACGGCCAGCTCATGCAGTAATTCCTACTGATGAAGGAAGTATGTCACCTCAGGCAACTGCCTTATTGCCATTGCAAGATCAAACCACCTCAAGACAGCAGTCAGTGTCTCATTCACAAGGGTCATACAATGCAGGAAGAAAGCCTAATGTCAATGAAAGTAGCATGCTTCAACAGAGCATACAAGCAATGCAGGTTCAAATGTCACAATTATTTCAAGCATTACAACATAATGCTTATGGTTTCCATTCCTATCTGCAAGAATTTAAGCAATACAATAACCAGTACAGTGAACCAAGAAATTGGGAGAACCAGCAGAGACCACACCAGCAATGGAACCCCAATCAAGCTCGTATGCAACAACAATGGTCTACTTCACCGCAGCAGCAGCAGCAGCAGCAGCAGCAGCAGCAGCAGCAGCAGCAGCAGCAGCAGCAGCAGCAGTGGTATTCAAATAATAATAATAATAATAATAATAATAATAATAATAATAATAATAATAAAAATAATACATGAGGCCCAAAGACGAGTAATATGCCTAATGGGCAAGTCAATGCTGCTGGGTATGGAAAGAAGGGACCCAAGCGGCGGTGGCCCCAAAACAATCACCAAGCACAACAGCAGAAAGAACAAGTTGAATATACAATAAACCAGCCATTGCATACTGAGAGCCAGGGAAACATCACAGGGGTATCTCAACAGGGCTTGAGATGTCCCCAACAGATACATGCCCTGGACAATCAGCAATAGAGACTTTTCAGAATGAAAATCTTGCAATTACTGTGAAACATACGGCTGAAAGAATGAATGATGGGAAAAAATGCGTCAATTCTAAAAAAAACCTCTAATGAATTCAAAGAGCAGCCATGTTCTCCCCAATTGGAACGGTCCATACAAGCAGGTAGGCATGTTAGCAGGATATCATATCCCACAGCTCAACATGAGGAATGGCAGTGCGACACATACCACAAGCAACATCTCACATGCAATCCAAAGATTGTGTACAGCACCCTGTGCAGAGAAGCAGGATAATGAAGTATTTGTACAAAGCAATACTGATTGTGGACCTGGTGAGAAAGAATATATACCACCACAAGGAGAGACATGTATGACAGATACAGGTGAATGTGATGTGATACCGTCACATAAAACTGTAAACATACATGAGCCTCAGTTGCTCTATATACCTGGATCTATTAACCAGATTAGTGTCAACTTTAAAATTGACACAGGGGCCGGTGTGACATTAATCAAGAGAGTCATATATTCTGCTATGAAAGAGGACCAGTGACCGTCACTGCAACCAGCGCCAAGAGGGCTGCAAACTACAAGTGGTCAGTCCATCACATGCATCGGATATGAAGAGATGCCTATAATCATTGGTGGAATGACTTTCCACCACCCTGTCTATGTAGCTGATACTGCATGTGATGGTTTGCTGGGAACTGATTTCTTGCAACATTACCATTGTAGTTTGTCATATGGAGTTGAAGATAAATGGACGGCACATTCCCATGGTGCAACAGCACCCTGATTTTACCTGCTATCGTGTAGAGATTGCTGCAGATGTTAGTTTACCTGCTGGCAAAGCGCTAATTGTATGAACTCATATTAACCAAGTTGGAAATTTAGGACCTGAGGGAGTAGTTGAAGCGGATCCCACTTCTGAGGAGCTCTATGGACTTCTCATTCCTCATACGGTCATTTCCACCAGAGGTTCTTTGATTCCTCTGCAGTTATTTAATAGCACTGATGAATGTGTTTTTCTATATAAAGGTACTAAATGTGCACGGTTAGCTCCTGTGTCGAGCACTATGCCTCAAATGGAAACTATTCCATTATCACACAGAGAGGAAACTTCAACGCTACCACCATATCTCCACGATCAGTATGAACATTCAGTAATGGATCTAGATGATTCTCAAAAGCAGACAGTACACAAATTACTGTTGGATTATGCAGACAGATTCTCTTCTTCAGAGCTGGATATTGGTGAAACCAATATTGTTGTGCACCCGATTGATACAGGAGATCATCAACCAATCTGACAGCATTTGTGTTGCCTACCAATTCATAAAGAAGAGGAAGCCAATAGGCAGATACAGTCGATGGTAGAACAAGGTGTCATTGAGCCATCTGCATCACCATGGGCTAGACAATGAACTTAGTATGGAACATCATGTCCGTTATCTGCGTAAGGTGTGTTTTATGCAGCTGCGGAATATATCAAATATCAGAAAATACATAACTCGCAAAGCTGCTATTATGATGGAACTAACATTAATTATCTCAAAAGATGCTATGCGCAAACTCCAAGCAATTCAGAATGCAGCCGCTAGAGTTGTTTCCCTAAAGCGTAAGAGTGATCATATCAGTCCCATTCTCCAAGATCTTCACTGGCTTCCAATAGAACAGAGAAGTCCTCTGCCTAACCTATCAATGTATCATATCTACAGCACCAACCTACCTTTCAGAACTGCTAGAAACGTACAGGCCAAGCAGGCCACTTAGATCTGCAAATCTAAATCCGCTTAAAATTCCGAAAGTTAAATCAAAAACCTATGGTCACAGAACATTTGCTTTTGTTGCTGCTACAGAATGGAATGATCTTCCAGCTAGTCTTAAATCTTCATCCACTCTAGCTATATTTAAATCAAATCTTAAAACGTTTTTGTTCCGTCAGGCATATCCAACTGTATGATCATTTTATTTTATTATTGTAAGCGCTTAGAGCACGCAATATTTGCGTGGAATTATAGCGCACTATAAATATCCTATTATTATTATTATTATTATTATTATTATTATTATTATTATTATTATTATTATTATTATTATTATTATTATTATTATTATTGTACTGGTAACCAAGAAGGATGGGTCTCTACGGTTTTGTATCGATTATAGAAAAATGAATGAGGTCGGTCTCAAGGATAGCTACCCTCTTCTGAGGATTGACCAGATACTGGACTGCCTCAATGATGCCCCCTGGTTCTGTACCTTTGATATTGCTAGTAGGTATTGGCAAATTGCTGTTAGACCTGAAGACAGGCATAAGACTGCATTCACTACTAAAATTGGACTATTCCACTTTAGAAAAATGCCCTATGGTCTCTGCAACGCCCCTAGTACATTTGAAAGGTTAATGGAACAGGTATTAGTCAAGTTACAGTGGGAGGTATGTCTTTGTTACCTGGATGATGTTATTGTCTTTGGGAACACACTTGAGGAAGTAGACAGGTGCATGCGTATAGTCCTAGACAGGTTTAGAGCTGCACAACTAAAACTTAAGCCTGAAAAGTGTGAACTCTTCTGTATGGAAGTAGAATTTTTGGGACATATAATATCTGAACAGGGAATACAGACACAGCCACAGAAAATAAAAGCAGTGCATAACTAACCTACCCCTAGGAATATTAAGGACGTTTGGTCCTTTGTCGGAATCACTAGTTACTACAAACGATTTTTAGAGCACTTTATGGAAATTTCCAAGCGCCTGCATCAATTAACAGAGGCAGGTCGCCAATTTGTGTGGGCTGATGCATGTGAAAAATCCTTTTGCACACTTAAAGCGTGACTCACTACGGCCCCAATATTGGCATATCCAGACCCTGATGTTGAGTTTATTCTAAACACTGATGCATCTGATTATGGAGTTGGAGCTGTGCTTTCCCTGGTACAGGCTGGTAAGGAACATGTTATTGCCTATGCATCACGCACATTAAGCAAGACTGAGCGACGTTATAGTGTTACTCGGAGAATGCTGTTAGCAATGGTAGCCTTCACGAAATACTTTAAGCATTTCCTATATGGCAGACCATTTTTGCTCAGAACAGTGACATGGATGTTCCACAGTCCAGTATGGTACCGCAAATGCATCCAATTACAGAGCCTCTCACTGATGTGTCACATGCCAGTACAAATGAGCAACCACAGTTTCCTGAACTGGATCCTGCTGATTGGGACAATGAGCATCTTAGGATGGCATAAGGGGAGGATGAATCATTAAGGATGGTAAGATTTTGGACCGAACGAGGTTTCAAGCCAACAAGGAAGATGTTTCTAGTCTAGTGCACCACCTACAGCAAAGTATTTCTACCAACGGTTTGAGCAACTGCAATTGGAAAATAGCATATTGTACTTCAATAAATGCTTTGCGGTACCCGCCTCACATCAGCAACTAGTATTGCAACAGATGTATGACTCTCTAACTTCAGGACACTTGGCAGTAGATCAGGCCAAGGAAGGGATAAAGGCGTGATTTCACTAGCCAGGAATAGCTCAGGACACAGCTGCCTGGGTACGAAGTTGTGAGCAATGTCAACGCAGGACTACAGGCCCTAAGCAGTGACAAGCTGTAATGAAGATACGTATTACAGGAGCTCCCATGGAACGCATGGCAACTGACATTCTTGGACCAATTCCGGGAACAAGTATATTCTGGTTGTACAAGATTAGTTTACAAAGAGGGTTGAGGCTATTCCACTTCCAAACCAGTAGGCAGAAACTGTTTCTACTGCACTAGTCGAGCACATATTTTCACGGTTTGGATGTCCAAATGAAATACACTCAGATCAGGGTAGGAATTATGAAAGCCGACTCTTCTGTGAGCTGTGTAATCTTCTCAAGATTAAGAAGACTCGCCCAACACGATTTCACCCTCGTTCTGATGGAATGGTCGAGCGATTCAACAGAACATTAGCAGGCATGTTGACTAAACAAATACATGGGGACCAAAAGGATTGGGACACCCGCCTTCCCTATGTAATGATGGCATACAGATAATCTGTACACAGTTCAACTGGTCATACACCAGCGTATTTAATGTTTGGCCATGAAATAAACCTGCCCTTGATCTAATGGTGCCAAGAATGGAGAATGGGAAATTAGGGCCTTGCGAGTTTGCTAATAAGCTGAGGGAGAATTTGTCCCAGGCTTACAGTGATGTAAGGTGGGAACTCAAAACAGTGCATCGTTGACAGAAGACATGGCATGATCATCTAGTCAATGGACGATATTATGTGCCAGGAAATGAGGTTTATCTGATGGATAAATATAGAGTTCCTGGCCAGACACCAAAGTTACAATATTGCTTTTTTATGCCAAGTTGGCTAATGAGCATACATGCATACATTGAGTGCACGAGTTCTATATTATGTCTAAAGAAATATTGTAACTTTGGTGTCTGGCCAGGAACTCTATATTTATATATATATATATATATATATATATATATATATATATATATATATATATATATATATATATATATATATATATATATATATATATATATATATATATATATATATATATATATATATATATATATATATAATATATATATATATATATATATATATATATATATATATATATATATATATATATATATATATATATATATATATATATATATATATATATATATATATATATATATATATATATATATATATATATATATATATATATATATATATATATATTAATTACTGTAATTTATATAAATTCTCTCTTGTAATGTATGCTGATTATCCTAAACAGGCAAAAAAAGCAATTAAATATCTATCAATAATATATATATATATATATATATATATATATATATATATACCTGCACCGCATGCGTCAAGCATTTGAACTACACATCACATGCGTGGTAATGATTCTACATGGTGCTTGTTGTAAACAAGTTATCTTGAAGCGTTCATCATCATCATCATCATCATCATCATCATTTCATGAGGCATAAGCCATTGGCTTGTTATTGCCTCAGTGTTTTTTGTTGTTGTATGGCTTGTTCAATCCAATTTCCTTCCTTGAAGTCGACTTCCAGTTTGTTCTTGAACGATTGGACTGTTGTTGCTTAATTAAGTCTCCTCGAAACCATTTGGTTTAAGACTTTGACCATTACCACTCTGCTGTCAATATTCCATCTTTTGCTGTGTCAATAACAAAGAAACTGCAGTGTATATTTTGCAACAATTTTGTTGATGATGTTACAACAGCAACTTCCTCCTGCAAAATTTCCGGAAAATGAACACAGATCATCTTTTGATTTAATTTGAAATGTAAAATTCTGAACTCATATTAAAGGGTTAACACTGATTTGTGGAAAGGCTGTTGTGCAGATGGGTGTTCCATGCATCAGCTTGGTGTGCCGCCTACACTCATGGTTATACCCTGCTGCGTCTAGCATTTGTTTGCATGCTGACTTGTGGAGGCCGTGGTTTGTTTTAATGCTGTTGTTTTCATTTTCTGCGTTCATTGCTACCCGAGTCTCCACCTCTACGTGTGCCTTGTGTCTCTGCATGCAACCACAAAGTGCGGATGTGGAAGCAGAGATGTATCTACTAGTAATTGGAATCGCTACCGAGAATGTTCATGTCTATACACAGGCTACTCCTAGCTCAGTCAACTTTATTTGCAGAATTTCAGTATGACTGTGTGATGGGCTGGTATATGTATGTCCTGTTCAGTCAAATTCGAATGTTCTTTCTTTGAAGTAGATATCTAGTTTGTTCTTGAATGATTCGACTGTTGTTGCTTCGGCTATTATAGCTGGCAGTGAATTCCACTGTGGGATCCGCGTTGATAGTTGTTCCTGTGTTGCGGAACCTTTATATGTTTTTATTTTATCAATTAATAAATTTTCAATATTACCACACACTAGTGCGTTTTTTCTGACAATTGGAGGAATATCCGTACAAGAGGAAGAAGAAATTTATCTCCCTTTTTATTTCTCCTCGTTTACAATTACATTCCACTGTGACAATTGTATTCACTGATCAATCGATATACAGAAGCTCTACCGATCAACAACAAGTTTGAGGTTTGCAGACTTTATGATTTATTTTAATGATATTCAGCAATCAATGTGTAATTTTGACTTGGCGTGTTATCTTGATCACGTAAACCCAGCTTTCCAGAATTGTGCTGTCATGGTTACCAATGACGCCATTCTCAAAATTCAAGATTCAAAATTATTTATTTCATGCTTAATATATAATATACATACATCACAGTTGACAGTCCATCAAAGGCAGAGCCTATAATAGTCAATCAAATGGCTATATATAACTTGCAAGTAATTATAGACCCATAAGTCTCACCTGTGTAGCTTGCAAGGTTATGGAATCCATTATTAGACTTAGAGAGCAAATAATGAGCCATATGAAATCAAATACACTTTTTAGTAAGAATCAATATGGATTTCTTACTGGACGATCAACCATGCTCCAGTTAATAAATGTCCTAGATGAATGGATTAATATGCTAGAGAAGGGAGGCACTGTGGACATTGTCTATATGGATTTTGCTAAGCCATTTGATACCGTGCCTCACATCCGTTTGATTAACAAACTAGCAAGTTATGGCATTACAGAACCAGCCCTGGGGTGGATTACATCCTTCCTTGTGGGTAGGCGTCAACGAGTACGTATAAACGACTCATACTCTCAATGGGCAGCCGTGACTAGTGGCATACCGCAGGGCAGTGTGCTCGGCCCCCTTCTGTTTGTGATCTACATAAATGACATGCCTGAACTAATACAAACATCCAGTCTATATCTTTATGCAGATGACACCAAGATTTTTAAGCATATTACAAAACAATCTGATTGTGATGACCTGCAATCAGATCTGACAAGCCTAGAAATGTGGTCAAAAACATGGATGTTAAAATTCCACCCTGATAAATGTAATGTATTATCCATTGGTAGAGGTACAAAACAGAATTTCCAATATAAACTTGAATGTGATAATGCTAGCCATACTCTATCCCATGTGGACAACGAAAACGATCTCGGAGTCATCTTTGACTCGGCTCTCTCCTTTGATCACCACATTCAAAATAAAATCAACAAAGCCAACAGTATCATGGGCCTCATTAGACGAACCTACAAATACTTGGATAGAGAAAACTTTTTGCTATTATATAAAGCTTTTGTGCGCCCCCACATTGAATTTGCACATGCAGTATGGAACCCACACCTTAAAAAACATACACACTCTGTAGAAAATGTGCAGAGGCGTGCAACAAAGATTGTCCCTGGATTTCGGAATCTCAGTTATGAGCATAGGTTGTGTTCTATAAACCTCCCCACACTCACATACAGACGTCTGAGAGGGGACATGGTTGAAACATATAAGGTTTTGAATACCTATGATCCAGACACAGTACCAACATTAAAATTTGCTTCAAGAAATAGTAACAGGGGTCATAGTAAAAAATTATTTATCCAGCGAGCTAAATATAATATATCCAAGTTTTCATTTTATTACAGAATAGCAAAAGTATGGAATAACCTAACTGACCATATCGTTAATGCCCCGACCATTCAAAGCTTTAAAAACCGACTGGATAAATACTGGGACAATGCACAAATTAAATTTAACTCCGAGGCACCGTCACCATGAAGTAACCATTTCAAAATCTAGAGTCACTCATGCACCTGAATATAGAGGCCTGTACGGCCTGTGTTCAGTATTATCGATAATAAATAAAATAAATATCTTGATTCTAACCCATCCCATAGGATAGGTTTATGTAAAAGTATGAGAATTTCGAATAATGTGATCTTGTCGTGTCTTGACGATTTATATCCCTCGCATTTGGTGAGAACGGTTGTAAAAACCTATTTTCTTTACATATTATTGTTGAGGAGTATTGGCTAGTTTTATGTTCATTGACTCTCTCTGTTCTCGTATACGGTATAGTCCCGTTTTCTTGTTTGCAGGTAATCGTGTCAGTGTCTTTTCACGAAACTGCTAAAGTGAATAGCTAAGTCTCTGAGTGTGGAATTCAATTTGATTAGTAGCTTCAGTTGACAATCCTGCTTGACTTGCATCCAGGTTCGGGGAAAGAAGTTGATGTCTTTCCTCTCTGATTCTAGATTGACAAATTGAAGCTTGATTGTAAGTAATGATTCTTTAATAAGCGATAGATGAAGAACTGTACAAGCAGATACGATGAATATACAGTAATGCTGAATACTTATCAAGATTGGCGCAGGAAGAGCAAAGCGGATCTTGGTGTCTATTAACTACGCAACCCTCAAAATTTCAAATATTTGCGAGACCCATTTTTGGGTCCCGTGTTTTCAGGTCTGCGTAACCAATTGTTCGGTTGCGCAAAATCAGTTTGTGTAACCAATTGGTTGCGCAAATTGGTTACGCCATTTTTTATCCAAACCTGCTTTATCTGAACATATTTCATCTGTATATTAAGTTAATAATGAATTTAAAGTGCATGTTGCTGAATTATCATTAGTATATTGATTACAGCATGGAGTTATCCACCAATTACCTAATTTACAGATAAAATATGTTTAGTTACTCAACTATTGACCTCATAATCAATTACATCACATATAGGTTGATGTCACCAGTCACTATTATAATTGACAGACAATACTAACTCTCATAGTAGTCTGTCAGTAAGTATTAATTGTATGTCTTTGCAATTTAATAAACATTCTGCTGATTGTTTTGAGGGGAAGTGTGTTTCAAAGTATTCACCAAGTTAGCTGTATAGTTACCATGAAATTGAGATTCTCCTTCGATCAATACTCACCATTCTGTTACTTCGGATATACAGCTGGCCCTGACAGCTGGCTCTAGGACTATAGACTTAGAAAGCTTTACCGACTCCTTGGAACCGGGTACTCGGCTCCCAACTGCCGAGTACCCGTCTACCATAGAGCTCATTCTTGTTTGCATAGCAACAAGTGCAATACATGCTTTTCGCAGTGGACAAAGATTTAATCTAAGTCTTGCTACAATCTGTGATTGTGATAGCTAGTGCTCTCTTGAAAGGATAATTTGGATAATAATGGATACCGCCGAGGATAACCAGGTTGTATAATTCCTTATTATCCATAGTTAAAAGACTTAGGTCTCTAAATTTCGTTGTGTCGCATGTCCCAATTTCTGACCAGAGAATCTGTGACGTGTGTTAACAACGAGATATGCCGGATGATCGCCTTCTTTAAACCCCAACAGGCGATCGGCAGATATGGAAATAGGTGTTTGCTGCGGTATTTCTAACACGAATATCGGCTGATGTCGTTCTCCGTAGGATCCGAGCGGGTGACGTCACACCCGTGGTGCTCGGATCTTTATGTGAAGAAAATTTTTCATTAATTCGCGCATCTTGTTCTGGGTGCTGCGTACTAAAAATGGTACCAGAAACTTTGGAATGTTCAAGTTTACGTGTTGTCACGATCTGTTTGCAATGATCGGTGGTTTCAAAATTCTTGATTAAGATGCGTGGTCTGCAGTTTTACCGTGTGCTACAGCAGTTTGTTTACATTTTGTTGTTTCTTCACATATCGTTTTGGCTTTCGTTAGGAGTATAATTTATATTAATTGGTAAATATACCCCGAATGCTATGCGATATGATTCCTGGTTCCGTTATACATCCTGGAGGATCAATTATGGGTGTATTTATGCCCGTTTCTTTCTTGTCGTTATAGTCAATGCGATCTTTGCTGTAACGTTGCGGGGTGGGGTGCGGGAGGGTTTGCAGTTAATTTATGGTCAAATTATTTGAAAATTAATTGTCTGCCTTCCATCCGTGTGTCGTTCCGCTTGCTTATTGTAGGTTTGTGCTTATGTAGGTTTGTGCTTATTTTATAGGCCAAGCCAGCCCCGCCATCATGTGACGACTGCCATAAGTTTGTCCGTGTAATGTTCAAGGACCATGTCTGTTTTAGGTGTGCCCTGTGTAATATAGATCATAGGTGTAATGTTTGTGCAGTGTGGTCCGTCGAAACGATGGTTAAGTTCCTTGCCCAGAAGGACTTGGCTGGGTCTGACGCGGGGTCAGGCGGTCCGAGAGGAAATCGTGGAGCGCCCGGTTCGGCCGGTGGGGGTGCTCCACGTCCCCAGCTGGAGGTGGCGGAGATGGCACCGCCGGCGTGGTTTGGTCCGGCTATGCAGGGTTTTCTGCATAGCGTTCTGCCCACGCTGGTGTCGTCCCTGCTACCAAAGGTTGGGGGGCAGTTTCTCCCCATGCCTGGTACGGATCCTGTCCTCGGACAGGATTCTGGACTGGTTACCGAGGGGGCCGTCTCGTACGGCTCCCTGGCGGTCCCGTCTGGCTTCGGCCAGACGGGTTCTGTCTCTCTGCGGCCACCTCCGGGTGGTCCAGTAGCGGTGGCCGGTCCGTCAGGTGTGGGAGCCGTCCACCAGGACGGCTCCACGGTTGAATCGTCTAGTGACGGCTCTTCGGAGTCTGAAGACGATGAGGCTGAGGAGGAGAGGTTGCTGCGGCCCATGAAGCCGCAGGTGGAGAATATGGAGGTTGATTCCGTCCTGGACGGAACCGGCCTCCATTTGTCTGGTTTGGCGCAAGCCAGGTCAGCGGCTCCACCTGCGGCTGAGGCCAATCCGTTACCTTGCACTGGTTCCGCGCGGCTTGGTTTGTCACCAGCCGTCAGGGGAACGGGTGTGCCGGGCCAGGCGTGGTACTCACCTATCTCGCCTGGTCCGGCAGCCGGACATGGGGTGCCGTTGGCGCCCGTGTCCGGCTATGGTTCCGCGATGGTTACGGGTCCGTACGGTTTTCCGTGCGGACCTACCCCATGGACCGGAGTGTTTCATGGGGTGGCGGCGGAACCGTGTGGTAGCGGAGTGCCTGGCGTGTCAGCCGTGGCTCCTTGCCGGGAGGCCGTAGCTGGCAGACCCGTGAGCACGTCAACGGGTGACGTGTTTGCGGGGGTATCTTCTTCGGAGGTAGATTGGTCTGATGCTCTGGCGTGGCTAGCCAGAGTGGACCCGTCTGTGGTTTCGGCCACGGCCGATGAAGATGCGCCCCGTCCGTCGGTTGCGTCGATTAGGACGGGGATTTTGCCCGCGGCCCGGATCCAGTCAGTGGGACTGGATCCACGGTTCATTGATTTGTTGGATGCTATTTATAGTAAACAACTAATGACCAAGGGTCAGCTCCCTGCGGCCTCCAGGGAGGTGCGGGCAAGATGTCGTATTCCGCGGGGTGAATACGACAAGTATGGTGTAGTCCCGTCGGTCACGGAGGATGACCGATGGGTACTGGGCGTCCAGAGTGCCGGGTCGGGTGGTCCCGGTCCGGCACTAGTGGATAAGTCCCAGGTACACCAGGAAGAAGTCCTGGCCCTATGCGATGAGGGTGTGAGGGCAGCGATGAGCGCTGTCAATCACTCTTATCGTCTACTTCAGTCGGTGTGGGCTGAAGCGGGGGCAGGCCACCCTGTGCCACCTGTGGCGCTATCGTGTGTTAATGACGGCTTGGTGCTGTCAATGGACGCATTGGCAAGGGTGCAAGCGCGAGTGACGAAGTCCAGGAGGCAAATGGTCATTGACCATATGCGTCCGGCTACGGCAGTCAGGGAACGTCTTCTTGGGACGCCCCTGACAGGGCCTAGCATCTTTGGTGGCCAAGCGCGGGCCATCTTAGAGGACACCGCCAGTATTGCGCAGAATCGGTTAGCGGTAAATCTACAGCTAGAGCTAGTGCGGCAAGCGCACGCACTAGGGGCTGTGGGCAAACCGCTAACGGGACAGCCTTCAAAGAAACAGAAAAAGTATAAGAGCAAGGCGAAAGCCAGGCCTATTGCGACGTCTGTTTCGGCTGGGTTCTCGGAGCCGCCGCCGGCGAAGAAACCCAGGAAGGTTGTAGAGGCGCCTACCCTCCCCAATGTTGCTCCTGACCGCCCTAGAGGTGGGAAGGGCAAGGGGAAGGGTAAGGGTAAGGCCTCAAAGGGCGGACAGAAGGGGCCGAAGCGTACCTGAGGGTACGCAAGCTCCCTTCATATCCGCCTGGACCGCACCTGTGCGACAGGAACAGCGGTGCCAGTTATACCCGTCGTGCCTAGAACGAAATGGTTCTCACTCTCTCTCGTTAAGAAAGGGGGGGGGGGCGGACTGCGAGCCGGACAACCCCGTTAGACGTCGAGGCGTCTATGGTGGGTGGAAGGCTCATGCGTTTCGTCGAGGCTTGGCGAGGTGTGACGTCAGACAGTCTGGTCCTGGGATGGTTATCCCAGGGTTACATGCCGGAGTGGTGGGACTTTCCGCCACAAAATCTGTTTTTGGCACCTGTCTGGACACCCGTACCAAGGGAGCCAGACAAGTTAGAAGCCGTTCAAAAGGAAGTGTCGGGTTTGCTTCTGAAGGGAGCAATAAAACCAGCAAACCGGAACACTCCAGGCTTCTATTCAAACATGTTCCTTGTCCCCAAGAGCACAGGGGGATGGAGACCCATACTCAATCTCAGGCCATTAAATTGGTTTATCCATACGCCTCGGTTCCAGATGGAAACGCCGAGGTCGGTAATGGCGGGATTGAGGAAAGGAATGTGGTGTGTATCGATCGATCTGAAAGATGCATATTTCCACATTGCGATGAATCGGAGTTGGCACAGGTTTCTGAGATTTGCGTTTCAGAATCAAGTATGGGAGTTTATAGTTCTCCCGTTTGGCCTGTCGACAGCTCCGAGGGTTTTCACAAGAGTGGTCCTTGCGGTGACAGCGTTTCTCAGAAAAGAGAACGTGGCGCTACACACCTACATAGACGACTGGCTGCTCAAGGCAGACTCGGCAGCCAGGTTGAACGCGGATACTGCTCTGACTCTGAAGTTACTTTCAGATCTAGGCTGGATAGTCAACGAGGAGAAATCCGAGTTGACGCCCACTCAACATTTCGTTTATTTGGGGATGCGATTCGACCTCGAGGAGGGCAGGGTTTACCCATCAGAGCCCAGAGTGGTGTCTCTGTTAGCCATCCTCAGGAGTTTTCGAGTGGGAAACCACATTCAGGCGAGGCGGTTCCTTCAGATGCTGGGCATGATGGTCTCCATGGAGCAGGTTATCCCGTACGCTGCTCTAATGCGAAGACCTATCCAGTTGTATCTGATGTCTCTGTGGAAACAGAGAACAGAACCCCTGTCAAAACTGGTGCCAGTTTTGGAGCCGATAATATCGCATCTTCTATGGTGGAAACAGCGTCAGAATCTCCTAATAGGGGTTTCGCTGCACCTACCCCACCCCCAGCTGTCCGTTTACACGGATGCATCGCTGGAGGGGTGGGGTGCCTGCCTGGGAGAACACCAGGTCTCGGGCACATGGACTCTCCCGGAGAGTCAGCTGCATATCAATCTGTTGGAAATGATGGCAGTGGAACTGGCGTTGGAAGAGTTCCTTCCGATGATCAGGGGCAAGGTGATATTGATACGGTCGGACAATTTGACAGTAGTATCATATATAAATCGCCAAGGCGGGACCAGGTCGCCCACCCTGTGCATCAGGGTGTGGCACTTGATTCAATGGTGCAGGAATTACTCGGTTGTTTTGAAAGCAGCTCATATTCCTGGCCGATTGAACATTCTGGCGGATGCTTTGTCTCGCAGACAGAGAATCTTGCCAACAGAATGGTCCCTCAACCCTCCAGTTCTACGACGGATCTTCGAGCATTGGGGCAAACCCAACGTGGACTTGTTCGCCACAAAGGAAAATGCTCAAATCATGACATATGTCTCGCCGATTCCAGATCCAAATGCCGTCGATACAGACGCTCTTGCGATAAGCTGGAGAGGGATGCACGCGTACGCGTACCCACCCACCATTCTTCTACCGAAGGTATTGGTGAAGGTCAGGGAGGAGCCGTGTCTGGTCCTGCTAATAGCGCCGTATTGGCCGAGCAGGGCGTGGTTCACGGATCTTCTAGATCTGCTGGTGGAAAATCCTGTGCAGTTGCCCGAGATTCCGAACATAATCTCCCAGGCCAAGGGACGCTTCCTACACGAGCGTCCCGAAATGTTCAAATTGACTGCGTGGATGTTGTCAAACAACGTTCCACATCGGAAGGCTTTTCTCGACAGGCTGCTGATTTCATCGCGGCTGCGAGAAGGAGGTCAACCTTCAAGACATATAACAACATGGTTAACAGATTTGCAGACTGGTGTGAAGAAAAGGGTATTGATACCTTTCAATCCACTATTCAGCAAATAGCATACTTTCTCTGTGAGCTGTTCTTTACAGGACTAGCTCCCGTCACAATTGCTGGATACAAGTCAGCTTTGGCATCAGTTATCCCTTGTCTAGCCAACAGGGATAGTCCAGAGGTGGCCCAGTTAAACGTGATGTTGAAGGGAATGAGCAATCTCCGCCCGAGACAACCGGTAGTCATTCCAGCCTGGAGTCTATCTTTAGTGCTTAATGTACTGGCCAAGCACCCATTCGAACCGTTGCGTTCGGCTAGTCTAAAGCATTTGACTCTAAAGGCGGTCTTTCTATTGGCAGCTTCCTCAGCTAGAAGGCGCAGTGAGATCCATGCGCTTTCGGCAGAGAGGAACCGATTTATTGTTTCTGGAGAAGGTCTGCGTCTTCTGCCAAGAGCAGAATTTATGTCAAAGAACCAATCTTTGAGATATCCCGGCAAACCGATCATTATACCGAAGTTAACCAGGTTTGATCGTGATGCCAGTGTCTGGTGCCCGGTCCGTGCTTTGACTAAGTACAAGAAACGGACTGACTCGTTACGGTCGAACGATAGACATCTGTGGATCTGCCATAAAAAGCCTTATGGCGCCGCATCCATGGATACTATCTCTCGTTGGGTGGTCGAATGCATTCAGACTACTCATGAGATGGCGACTGGGCACCAGGTGCAGGGCGTAAGTGCACACGATGTTAGAGGAATAGCCGCCTCGACCGCCCTTTACAATGGTGTTCCGTTAGAGGACATCATGGCCATTGCACAATGGCACTGTGAGTCCTCATTTACGGATTACTATATGAGGGATGTGTCAGACTCAGCCAATCCACTCGCTTTAGCTGTTTTGAAACGATAGTTAGTGACCACACTGCTTTTCCCCTTTTTTCACTTTGGTAAGAAAAGAACCTAAAGCAGGCATGGTCAAGCGAGAGGATGTCAACCAGATTGTGTCATTGATGGCCGAACCGGTGAATGGTTGTAGGCGGTACGTCTGAAGTCCTGTTATCATAAGGTAATTCAACAAGTGAGAGTTTTTTGTATTATGTATATGTATCATGTTCATTCATCTTATATATTCATGCTCATTCCCAGGCTAATACAAGCGATATGCAGGGAGTAGTTAACCCTCTTGGCATATTGGTGTTTCAGGCAAGATACATGTTCGTTAGTTCTCTCCCTTTTCTTAGGAGGAAAAAGGGGGGGTGGCTGTGACGCGAATGTGATTCGGTTCCGTGAACTTGACGGTCCTTTTAGGTCTCCGTTAGTCAAGTTTGAAGTCTAAAATCTTTCTCCAAGGGGAAAAATTAGCATGTATGGCTTGCCCCTTCCCACCAGGTTACTGATCAAATCTGGTGTATATCAGAAGTAACAGAATGGTGAGTATTGATCGAAGGAGAATGCAGGAAATGTCAATTTCCCTTTCTCCGAGATCTAACAATACTCACCATTCTGTTACGGACCCAGCCTCCCAGCCCCACGGAGGCAAGCCATAGTTTTCTCTTGTTTGGTGGCTATGCAAACAATATGAGCTCTATGGTAAACGGGTACTCGGCAGTTGGGAGCCGAGTACCCGGTTCCCAGGAGTCGGTAAAGCTTTCTAAGTCTATAATCCTAGAGCCGCTGTCAAGGCCAGCTGTATATCAGAAGTAACAGAATGGTGAGTATTGTTAGATCTCGGAGAAAGGGAAATTGACATTTCCTGCAATTTCCCTTTCTCCGAGATCTAACAATACTCACCATTCTGTTACGGACCCAGCCTTCCAGCCCCATGGAGGCAAGCCATAGTTTTCTCTTGTTTGGTGGCTATGCAAACAATATGAGCTCTATGGTAAACGGGTACTCGGCAGTTGGGAGCCGAGTACCCGGTTGCCAGGAGTCGGTAAAGCTTTCTAAGTCTATAATCCTAGAGCCGCTGTCAGGGCCAGCTGTATATCAGAAGTAACAGAATGGTGAGTATTGTTAGATCTCGGAGAAAGGGAAATTGACATTTCCTGCAGTCTATAGTCCTAGAGCCAGCTGTCAGGGCCAGCTGTATATCCGAAGTAACAGAATGGTGAGTATTGTTAGATCTCGGAGAAAAGGAAATTGACATTTCCTGCATTCTGGGACAAAGCTTGGAGCATAGCTTAGCTAGAGATGGGGGGGGGGGGGGAATAACTAAAAGTGGATTCATCCATTGTGATATAAGTACTGTAATATTTCTCAAGTAAATTTGTCAAAAAGCAGATTAAATTTTTGTTTTATGTCCATTCATTCGTTCCATTTCATGACCAAGAAGAATATTTTGGAAAATTTACCCCTGAAATTACAAGCTCGATAACCAAGCCAGTCATTCAATGTTAAGTCTCCAAAAACAATTTCATACTTTTTCCAAACAAATATTTCAAAATTCCAGACCCACTATAATAGTTAGTGACTAATGACCCAATATTTATGAATATCTTAACACCCTCCTCCCACCCCACCCACAAACCCCACTACAAAAACAAAGAATTGAATATCTTACATTGTTGTGGCTTACCTAGTTGAGCAACCCTCTCCAGCCCACCCACCACCACCTTGAAAGCAATGGCTTCCAGTCATATTATTTTCAAAATATTTAAAAGAATATGCTTTAATTTGAAAAGAATTCCACCTGTATCAAAGAACTACCGTCTTAATTGACCCAAAAACAACAGGGGTTTGAAATGTTTATAAAATTGTACTTGTGACGGGTAGATTTTTTTGTAACTGTTACCAAATATTTGTACTTGTGCAAGCAGCGTACATTTCTAATATAAAACAATAACCCGCAAGTCCGCCACAATAAAAAGCGTAACCAGCTCTAAGGCATTTAGTAGATGGCTTGACCCTTCTTAACTTGTACGCTTTAAACTGACAATTTAGCGCAAATGCGATTTACTTGAAAATAAGAGTTACTACGCACCGGTTTTCCTGACATATAGTCCTGTTTTCCCGGTCGCTCCAAAGTAATGAACCACTTAAATATCGGGTGGGATTACTGTCAGAACCGTCCAATAATAATATATTGGGTCATATAACCCGTCAAAGTGGGCGCTAACATATTGCTTTACTGCGTTTCAAAGCGGCACAATGACTAAATTTTCCCTTCGCATTAGCCATCAATATTAATCGCGAGAGTCGTGCAGAGATTGGTTGAAATAAATCATGTGATTAATTCGTTATGAATGACAACGAGGCACCTGATAACATTTTTACTACGATAGTAATTTTCATTCATTCCTATTGAAATCGGATATCCCACGAGCCAATCAGAAGCTATGAGTGCGCATTGTCGATTGTTATTAACTATGACTGCGCAGTCACGCGAGACATTTCTCATTACCGATGTATTAGCAGACCCCCTAGGCCTAGGAATCTAGGCCGATTCGTGACATAATTTTTATTGTTGAAATTAGTAACCGGGATCGTGGCGTTCTGTAAGAATGGAATGCTTACGTTTTTGGAAGCGTTTATTTACGAGAATCCGGTTGGATTCCCGTATTTTTCAATTTCAGGAATATTACGAGAATCCCGTCGAATTTCGAGGCCTGAATTATTGTGTGTCATGGACAAATACACACTGACAAGGACCAAGGATCTATGAATGCAACAGTTTAATTTAACAGATAAATTCTTAAACAGCTACAAGCCAACTGAAACTCAAGGAGAATATACTGAGAGACTCACTCAACAATGCATGTCTTCCTATGTTATATCGGGATCCAATCGCGTATATAAAGTAATACATCGGGAACATGCCAGCCGACGGTTGCACGTACTTGCATGCAACGGTTTATAATTGAACAGTCCGTTGTTGATGCATGGTGTGTAGCGAGACTAGTTCCCGGCCTATGTAGAAATACAACGGAAGTTTGTCTCTGACACATGCGTGCTGTCGCTTATTTATAGAATTTGACAGACATGTTATTGATCTTTTAGATGTTTGAAAATGCTAAATTCCGTTGTAAATAGCATGCTTCATATCAAAAAGTTGTTGAAACCTTTGTGTTTTCCACGATCAGAGATAACTACCGTTCTGGGCTTTGTCACTTACACGACCATTTTTTCGTTCACGGTAATTTTACTTCACGTAGCCGACACGCGAACGAAACAATCGTTCGCGCCAAATTTTGAGGGCTGCCACGTCGTCAGTCTGTCGCATGTTCAATAATCAAAACTTCTCTAAATGATAGCCAAAACGATCCAAGAGGATCTTATTTTCCCAACAGGAGCTATTTTTATAGTCCCCAATCGCGTTCGGCCCACCTCTTCCAGTTCTGCATACTGATCCAGACATTGGTCTGTCACTACGTCATATGCTATTTTCATATATTACCAGTTCTGTCATATACTAATTTTGGATCAGTGTGCTTCTTGAAAGAGTATGTCGCATGACAATTAAACACAGTGATGTCGCAATTTTTGTTGTGATAAGAAAGATTTCAACAGCCTATATTCAATCAAATTATTTTTAATTCATAAAGACATACAATTCGTATAACTAATGGACTATTAGGTTCATGACAGACTTAGTTACATCATTCATTGCACATTTTGATTGTGACATCAGTCTACATGTGATGTAATTAATTATGACATCATATTCCTGACTGACAGATCGGATTCATCCATTATTTGTTGTCTTATAGAAAATGTTATTTCTTGTTTCAGGTACGTGAGAGTACAGAATGGTCATCTAAGTAAGTGTACAAATCATGATGAGTCAAGTGCTTCTATGCTAGCATAAACCAGACATTCTATAATAAAACTATGAGCTGACTAAGCACCAGGCGAGAATCTGTTTCATGTAGGTGTCTGTCGTGTACGACACTGACCGTGTCATGTTGAGACAGGGAATCGTCCATGAGAGAGTCGCTGATTTCAGTGCTTCGAATTATTGTGATTTGCCACCATTGAAAAGTTTGCCACATTGGTCTCGTGTGAAGAACCTTGATCGTGCACGCTACCCCAAGGCGGTTGTGAGAGATTACCTACAACAAGCATTTCAACCCACTATGTCAGGTAAACAGAGTTACATTCCAAGCAAATCTTGGTTGTGTCACACTAGCTTAACTTACATTTCACCCCTATAGATGTCTGGCATTTGTAATCCATTAGGGGTGAGGCGGATGCTGAGGTGGCTTTTGTTGTTGCATTATATTTGGATTAGGCTTCGACAGCCGTTGCTATTTAAATGAAGGGAAAAGGGAAATAACAAATGATATTTATTGGTAATTTCATACAATATTAAATAAATTACCGTTGGTAAAAAATGGAAATGAATCAGGATTATTTGGGAAAAAGCAGTTACTAAATCTAGGAGCGCTTAACTTGGAGCCAATTAGTGACGTCGCTGCTGTTTCACACTCCACCATGTGTCAACTGTGTGTGCAGGTATACTGCATAGGCCTACCTGAATATAATGAAAACACACCTGAATATAATTTTGTAACCGGGTTGAATAGTATTCTCTATAGACGCCGATGTAGAGCGATTAACTCGCTACTGCTAATTCACTATTGATCCTTTTGAAAACGTTATATTTGAAAGTCGCTTTTTCTAGTGGAAGTAACAAGTTTCAGTCAAAATGATTTCAAAATACACTGCTGGTTTCCAATGTTGCAGTATGATGCCCACTGAATATTTTGAAATTTGTGTGACTGAATGTAAACCCCATCTCTGGAAACAATGGCTTTCAGTCAAATTGTTGTAAAACTAGACAGCTTAACACGAATATAACTGAGCTTATATGACTGGCTATAGCGGGTATTATTTATTCGCTTGGCATAGACCAGAGCACATAGGTCCAGCTGTGTCACTAATTGATTCCCGCCAGAGTGACATAAATGGTATTTAGCTGCTTTTTTCTAATTTTTTTGATTTAATTGTGTTTCCTGGAGGCTATAGGTTGATTATTCTATAAAGATTTCATTCATGAGCATATGTTAGTTCCCTGATCCTTTCCTTTAAATGATTTCCTAGTTACATGTAAATTAATAGCTAGCCTAAATATACGCTAGAACATGCAGTCCAAGACCACTGCAGAGACCTGTTTTGTTTGACCGTTAAAGGGTTAGCCAGATGTTTGGGTTTCCATTGACTTTACATTGCTGAATTTCATAAACATTATTCAATGGATTTGATATTGTGCCTTATTTGTGTTGCCTCTGACAGGAGGCACAATGATGCCGGGTGATGGCATGCTAACAAAAGAGGAGGTGGATGCGGCCAGCATGAATCCCACACAACACATACATCACCTGGAGAAGAGCATGGCCTTTGTCAAGCAACAACATCATGATGTACTGCAAAGTTTGCATCGGGAGATTGAACTGTTGCGGAAAGAAAATAAAGGTAGGATTTAATTTTGAAAATTTAACACCTTAAATTTCAAAACAAATATACCTGTGAGATGTTGAATACTTTCAGACTAGTAAATGAACCCTGAGGGATCCATTTCTAGCTTTGTTCCTCCAATTTCTAGATATGCTCTGTCCACCTTTTAGTGTGTTGGAATCCTTTTATGTACTTTGAACTCTGAAGTCCCAGAATCCCAATTTCAAAGTAATTATACAGGTAAGCTGTTGAATATTTAGAATCTGATTTGACTGGGGGCTGTTGTCTATCGCAGCAACTGCTCCCAGTCAGATTAACTACAAAATATTTAACAGAATGTTTATTAATTTATAATTTATCAAAGGCATACAATTTGTTCAATTACGACAGACATTTTGATTTTCGATGGAGCTATATATCATTTTGATTGCGATGTCAGTTAACTGGTGACATAATTAGTTATGAGGTCAAATATGAGTGATGAATGTATCCCTCCATTGCATTGGTATATGTATGAGGTCTGTATGCTTAGTTTAAGTGTCATGCTATCACATTTAATTATATATTTTAATTTATCTTTATACGTGTGTAGTCTGACTTGTACAGGCCTGCTGTTTATGTTCGCATTGTCTCGCCTGCGAATCAGAAAGCTTAGAGACATGTGTATCACTCACTTTTCCGACAGGCGAGCACGACGGCATGAGCAATGTTCATCTTTTGCATTTAACAGAACTTCACAGCTTATATTTCAGGATTGGATATTATAGGATGTTGCAACTTGGATACATGGACATGGTTGCCTATGCTGTTAGGAAGCAGCATTATGATAATACGGTCACAAGGTCAAAGATATAAAACTTACGTTTTTGTGCTTAGCAGAATGTCTAAGCTTATATTTCAGGATTGGTTAAGCCTATTGGGACTAAAACTTGGAGAAACGGTTACCTATAATGTTAGGAAGCAGCATGCTCACAATGAGGTCATAATGTCAAGGTCTCTGTGACCTCTACAAATCTGAGTTATTTTTCAACTAATTATTTTTGTTTATCAAAACGTATCAGGTTATATTTCAGGATTGCTTAACCCTAATGGAACACAACTTGGGTACATGGATGCTTATACCGAGAGGATGCAGGATGGTGACAGGGAGGTTGCCAGGTCAAAGGTCAAGGTCATTCGACTTTGCTATTTGACCTCTGCTTTTTCCATTTAACAAATCATTTATATTTATATTTCAGAGTTACATAATACTATCATAACTAATCTTGGACACATGGTTCCCCATACAATAATAAAGCTGTGCGCTGATAGTGACATCACTAGGTCCAAGGTCATCATAGCCTTGATATTTGTCCTCTGTCATGTATGTATTTCCAAACGTTAAGTTTTGTGTTTGCTTATATTTTAGGATTGCTTAATCCCACTGGAACCAAGCTTGTACACATGGTTTCATATACCATACCGATTCAGCATGATAATAGGGATGTCATTAGGTCAAAGTTCAAGGCAATTCTGACATTGCTATTTGACCTCTGCCTTTTCAACATTAAATTTTTACATTTAGCAAATCATTACATTTATATTTCCAGATTGGTTAATCCTCCTGGAACTAAACTTGAATACATGGTTACCTATAATGTTAGAAAGCAGCATGATAACATTGAGGTCACAAGGTCAAAGGTCACAAACAGCAGACAGCCGAGACATTTAATTCTGTGATAGAAGTCAGATAATCACGACTCATAGTAAACAACAGTCTATGAGCAAGGATACTGTAGCTTTGAATACTTGACTGATATAGCAGACTCTTTGACTGAACTTTTCAAATAGTATTCTTTTGTCATAATCGTCTCTTTATGAAACATAGTAGTTATCTCCCTTGGTGTGCCTGCTCAATAGAGGGTTATTTATTGATGTAATTCTTATTCTCTTGTTGCACAAGCTATAATCTTCATGGTGGATTTGTAGGATAGAAACTTATACTGTACTAAATTTTGAATTTCAGATATGAACTTTAAGATGATTATGACGCAGAAATCCACTCCACCCCCTATTCGTGAAGACAGTTTAGCAGACATTACCGTGGTTACTGGTGGAAGCGGAGATAATAGACTGAGTGAGGCATTACGTGGATCTGAGTCTGGTATGATTATTGTGAATTGGAATAAATTAAGTTTTTTTTACATTCGTATATGAGCTATCTGTACAATTTATTTTTTTTACTGGTACTTAACAGAGGAATGGTGAGGGCTGGAGGGATGTGGGAGGGAGGGAGGGAGAGGTGGAGAAAGAGGGTGAGAGAGGGAGGAAGAGAGGGGGTGGTGGGAGAGTGGGTTGAGAGGGAGGGGGCGGGTGAGAAAGTTATTAATCGTTATCCCACTAATGTCAATCTGAGACAGCAATGATTTTCAGCAATATTGTTTCCAAAATTACAGCAGATATTATATGAAAGGAAATGGAATTTAAGAATTAGAAATTTTATGCACTAAGAAAGAATTGTCAAATTAAATTATGATTTCCTTGAATTTTCAAGTTAATCCTCTGAAACTCCAGTATCACCATTTCCCAGCACTCATACATGTAACTGTGCATGAAAGCTGTTTCATATAGATAGTCATTCTAATTTGATGTCTTCCATTTAAGTTAGCTTTAAGATGAAGCAAGGAATGACATTCTTATTTTTGAAAATTTACCACTGGAATGACTGGCTCGATAACCAAGCCAGTCATTCCAGGGGTAAATTTTCAAAAATAGTCTTTTCTTGGTCTACAAATGGACATTTTCTATGAGAAAATTAAAAACATTTTTAACAAATTCTAGGGTTGAAGGATTATACATGTGCATTGACTATACCCAACTGAACACTGAATGGTTGTCTATTGATGGTTAGTACCCCGCTCCCTTCTCCCTATAAAATTACCATTACTGAATATTTGGAGCGAGGCATCAGGCTTGCTTAATCCTTTCTATAACATAATCGTCTGTTTTGATGTGATAAGAAAATTAGTATCTTTGTACATGACAGCATCAACATGACAGCAGGGCTGGGGTAACTGTAACTTGTAACTGTAACTGACTGTAACTTAGTTACATTTTTCATGTAACTGAAGTAACTTGTAACTGAAGAATTTTTTCAGTTACAGTAACTGAAATGTAACCAGTTTCATTAAATACAGATACACAGATGTGCCTTTTGAAGGATTCATCATTATTGGTCCAATATTTTGCGTGAAAATGGGCTTTTTAATGTAAAAACATTTTGTCAATTTTCTTGTAAACAGCTTATATCATACAGAACTACTTAAGATACTTTGTTGAAACTTGGTATATGCCTCGCTTAAGATATACAGATGTGCCTTTTGATGGATTCACCTTCATAGTCAAATACTTTGGCCACATGTCTCTTTGAGCACTAGCAATACTTGTGATTTTCTTTGAACTTTCTCTTTGGGCACCAGTGATGCTTGTGATTTTTTGTTAACTTTAACATACTTTCACTTGATTTCTAGGGGTGTCCCTTTATCTAATATCTGTCTCTCAAGGAAAGCCACAGGTATTGCCTGTAGTGGAATTTTTGTTGTCACCAAATTGTGAAATCATCGTTTTTTTGTTTTTTTTGTTTTATTCTTTGTTTTTAATATTATGAAGGCTTTGAATAAAATTGCTATTTACTGCACAGAAAAAGGTATTTTCAGTGATTGCGGGGCCCTCTGAGTCAAACAACGTTTTCTAGTTTCACTGAAAAATTTGGAAAAATCAGTAATATTTTTAGTCAAATTAGTTTCAAAATATTCAACCAATTATTTCTAACAATAAAATTAATGTTTGTTATCTGACCTGCTTGCTTGAAAGGTGAAGAATAAATGTGTATGCACATCTATCCCCATTTTACAATGAAATCTTATTATTTTGGAAACAAGTTGAATGAAATTTGTTAATGCATAAGGCAACAACAAAATTCATTCAAATTGATATTAAAATTTTCAGGTTTTATATTTTATATCTGGAATGAATTAAGTTCTGTCAGTAGATTATATCAGTGGCTAAAGTGGTATTCTGTTTCTACTATATATCTCAAATTGGTTGACTACATTACACTTTTAATGATAACTTTCATGTTTGTATAGTTCTTCATAATAATTATTAGTCAAAGTAACTAATGTAACTGAAATGTAACTTTAGTTACATTATGCAAATTAACTGAAATGTAACTAGTTATATTGTTCAACAAATGTAACTGTAACTGACATAGTCCAATGTAACTAACTGTAACTAGTTACATTTAAATGTAACAGACCCCAGGCCTGCATGACAGAAAGTGGAATGGTCTGTGTCTTGGGAACTTTGAGATATTCTAGAAAGCTAAAATTTCATCAAACATAATTTTGTTAACTACATGTCATGACATAGTGACATGTTTATATGCATTTAGCTGTGACAACTGAAGATTGGGTGTGAGTGTGTGTGGGTGTTGATCGACTATGGTTACCTAACTAGTTAACTATTTCAGGTTCAACTGGAACTTTTTCGAATATAGTTAGCTATGGTTACCAGCGGAGCTTGACCTTAGGAGCAGTGTCTAAGTTAGCAGCACTTACATTGTAAATCGCACAAATGGGTTTATCAATTAAAGGACAATTCCGGGATGATAAAAAGTGTGCTTTATTTGAAAGATTACATGTTTAATGAAATTGCGCCAGAATAATAACCAGATAGAAATAGCGTAGCCAACTATCGCTAGATAAAGTCGGTAAAATTGACAATTTTTCGCACGTCAGGATGCTGCCATTTTATCGCGCCTAGAGATATCAGCCACCGTACCACTGCTATTGCTATGACTGGAGGAGTGAGGCCAATAGATGCGGGATATATTTTAAGGAAGTATACGTGAACGATAATAGCAAACGAACCGCTGAAGCGATTCCAATGATTCTAGGATCTCTAAATAGGTGCCGAACTCTGGATTAATATAATATAATGGATGTTAATATCGGACAAGAGGTTCAAAACACTGGAATATATAAAAAAATTATTCGTCTAAGATACGATCAGAGAATGTTATCCCTTTTTTGGTAAAATTCAGCATGAGATGATTTTTGTCTCGCAGACTCTATCTTTGCGTATTGTCATTAAATTGGTGTGTGCTTAAAGCTGAAAGAAATGGCTATTTGTCTGACCAATTATAATTTTGCTCACATGAATATTGCCAGAGATATCACCAAATGAATTAACATTTTCACATAAAATCTGGGAATTTTCATCACCGATCAATATTGCCCGGCAAGCTGTAGTAATTTCAATAATTAAAATATTTTGATTGAATTTTTCCCATTGTGATAACATTGTAAAGCTTCGGCACAGCAAATTCTGTCATTGTAGCTGTAATACTCATTCTGATATGGATAGAGCGCATCCTGAAATTTTTGTTTGAAATTTTGCTGGCTTAATTTTTCCCGCAGAGTGTATCTTTTGAACCACTAGGCCGATTTTGACACCCTATCATTGGATAAATCTTTGAATTTGTAGCTACAGGTAGGTATCAGAATTATTACAATCGGTTCTGTGGTTCCGGCAATATTATCATATCATATGTTTTCTTGGAATATATATTTACACTGCCTGCGACACATGCTATAGCAGTATCTTGAGTCTGTTGAGTAATTTGACAACACGCACATGTCAAGTGTGCTACTTAATTTAATCCTAATCGCATGGTGTAAAATGTGTAATAACCATACAGAGATAGTGCCGGGGTACATTTTGAAATTTTTTTTGTGCTGAAACGTGTTGCTGTCGTGCACAGCAATGACTTACAGCAGCATTGTTACCAAAATGAACACATTCTGATAGGATAGAGAAAATGGAATCATTGCTTCAGCGATCTAGGGGTTAATGATTCCCCACTGACTTCGGATACTAGAATTACTTGAAAAACTTACTCGCTTAACTGAACAATGAAATGACACTTGGAGATCGAATCAACCGGAATGGTGCTCTCCCTGTGAAGATCCACCAGGCAGGTGCAGCGGCGGGCTCCACGCCTCGAAGGAGCCAACCCTCAGCTACTGGAGGTCCCATCAACTCATCTTGTGGAGCCAGGGGACGAGGATGGAGAGCTACTGGCCAACCGAAAGAGAAGACCAAACCCAAAGAGAACCCCAGTATTAACATCATGCACTGGAGCGCAGAAGGGGTTACCAAAAAAAATCAGAGCTCGAACAGTTCCTGTACGAAAACAACATTGATATCTGCTGCATCCAAGAGACACACCTGTAAGAAGGAAAACCATTTAAGATCAGAGGTTACCAGATTTTCCGGTGTGATCGAAGAGGAAGAAAGAAAGGCGGGGTGATCACCTTGGTCTGAAACAGCGTGAACGCCAGCCAGATCAAAACCTTTATGGAAGAGGCAGAATATATCAAGATCAAGGTAACAACCAGCAACTCTGTGATTGACATTGTCAATTATTACTGCCCTAATGACAAGAATCTCTCACTTGACACAATCCAGGTCCCGGACTGCCACTTCCTCATTGCGGGAGACTTTAATAGCCAGTCCCAGAGCTGGGGATACAGAACACTTGATAAATGAGAAGACATTGAAGCATGGCAAGATGAAAAGCACCTTTTACTTGTCAATGATCCCACAGATCAGCCTACCTTCTACTCGCGCCAGTGGCACTCGACAACAACGACGGACTTGGCATTTTGTACAGAAGACATTCACAGAAACCTCAGTAGAGTGGTCGGATCGCAGTTAGGAGGAAGCGACCACCGCCCAGTCCTCCTCTCTCTTTCTGGAAGTATTTCGACAAGTTCACCTCAACATCCAAGGTGGAACTACAAAAAGGCAAATTGGAGTCTGTTCGGCATTTGTTCCAATGAGCTTACCCAAAAATATAGCAGTAGAAGGGAGAAACATCAACAATGTGGTCAAGGAATTCAATTCAAGTATCCTCAAGGCTGCCAACGAAGCGATTCCTTGAGAGTTCAGGAAAAACTACCGCCCCTACTGGACAATAGAACTGCAAGCAGCACATGATAAACTAGACAAGGTCAGAGAAGATGCAGAGGGTAATCCCTGTCATGAAAACCACTTCACGCTACAACAAACTAAAGCCAGGTATCTAAAGACCAAGCTGGAGGCCAAAAGAAGAAGCTGTAGGGAAAAGACGGCAGGGTTTAATTTAGAGAGAGACACCGCAAAGCTATGGAGACTGACTAAAGCACTGAATGATGAGGGTGTCGGAGGAGAGGAGATTACTCTTGAAGAAGATGGACAAACACTGACAGGAAAGATGGCTGCAGATGCCTTTGCGAAGGCATGTGCAAAAGAAGGCAACATTTCTATACCACGAGTGCGTCAAAAAGAGGTTAGAAAAGAGCAAAAGGAAAGACCAGACACCAACACTCACGATGCAATGAAAGTTGACATTAGTTTAGCAGAACTGAAGAAGGCCATCTGCCAATTGAAGAAGAAGAAATCTCCCGGGCCAGATGGCATTACGAATGAAATGATCCAACACCTTGGTAATACATCTCTTCGCAGGTTGCTAGACATCTTTAATCTCAGTTGGACCAATGAAGAGGTTCCTCAGTGCTGGAAGGAAGTCAGAATGACTCCTATTCTGAAAAAAGGGAAGAACAGGACGAAAGTGCTGAGCTACCGTCCTATCAGTCTTACAAGCTGCATATACAAGACCATGGAGCGCATCATCAACCAGCGGGTGCAGTGGTACCTGGAGTCGGGGAACATTATAGTTTCAGAGCAGGCTGGCTTCAGAAGATACAGGAGCACAGAAGATCAAACAACACATCTTGCACAGGTCATAGAGGACACTTTTCAAGCCAAGAAGGTGATGCTAGCTGCCTTTATCGATCTGCAGAAGGCATTTGACAAGGCGTGGAAGGATGGCCTCGTGAAGCTCCGGCGCACAGGCATCGGTGGCAACATGTTCCGATGGACCAAGTCATACCTACACAATCGCAGAGCTAGGGTGCTGGTGGATGGACAATCTGGACAGAATGTATTGCTGAGACAAGGGGTGCCACAAGGCGAAGTATTATCACTAACTCTGTTCATACTGTTCATTAATGACATTGTAGCAGAGCTGCCCAATGGGATCCAAGCAGCCCTCTGTGCAGATGACCTCGTACCCTGGTGCACCGAGGAGTACACAACGACTGCCACATACAGAATGCAGCTCGCCTTGGACAGAATTACAGCTTGGGCCAATCGCTGGTGTATTACCATCAACAAAGAAAAATCATCAGCCATGCTATTCTCACTGTCCACCAAAACCAAGGTTGGCAATCTGACACTGGGCAGTACTCCACTTGAGTACGAGGACCAGCAGACATACCTGGGAGTCACCTATGACAGAAGATTAACATGGAAGGAGCACATCCAGAAAGCAGAGGCAAAGGCCAGAAGAAAGCTAAACATCATGAGGAAGCTGGCAGGAACAAAGTGGGGTGCCAATGAAAGGATCCTCAAGACCATCTACCTAGGTGCCGTATGACCACACCTTGAGTATGGATCCAGCTCATGGATGACAGCAGCTAAATCTCATCAACAGAACCTCGACAGAGTACAAAACCAGGCACTGCGCATCATCACTGGTGGAATGAGATCAACACCAATAGAAAAAATGGAGCAGACAGCAGGCATCCCCCCACTTAGCAAAGGAAGGGAATGCAAAGCACTGATCCATGCTCCAAAGTTCAAATCGTTCAACAACCACCCGATGAAGATCGGGCAAGCACAGCTGTCATCAGGAAGACTTAAAAGATCAAGTTTTGTGAAAGAGACAAAAGCACTTCAAAGGAAACACCAAGAAATGTTGCCAGCACAAATAGAAGACCCACACCCTTGATCCTCCACTCTGGGAAAATAAACTAGAGAGCATAGCTCTTCTACTTCGAATAATACTTACCAGATGTACTATTATGATAATGTCTATTATCTAGTCTAGCTCAAAATAAACAATTAAAAACTCCGCACTCTCCTGGTCCTGCCCATACTGTGTCCGGGAACTACCATAGCCGAAGGTACCGAGTCAATTCCCAATCACAGTCAGATTCGTCTATTTTGCGCTTTTACAAGTCGCATGTTTTTGTTGTGCTCAAATTATTCTAATTTAAGCGAATTTAGCGTTGTTTCTTGAAAAGCATCATTGGCTTCATGGAGGAGTTAGGGAAATCATCACAGGGGCAGGTTGTATTAATCTAGAATTTATACATTCGTGCCATAATAACTGTTTGAAATTTCCTTAAATTGGCACATTGTTTTAAAATGATAGCCGTTGTTGGAGTCGCTTCTGTACCCGTTAACTTTTAGTTTTAATTCAGGTACTCGGTTAATTTCTCTTGCGACTCAGTTCCTCTCAAGATGGATGCGTCCTTGGCCAAGATGGCGGCGCCCATGAATTATGTCTTGCTTGGCTTGGCGTGTCTAGGTACTCTGTTTTCGCCGATTTTCAGCTCTCGCTTCATTGTTGAGGGTGTTTGTAGCGATCGGCGTTGTATTCTTGGTTGTTTAACGTTAGTTAACTGCTAAGTTGTGTTTTTTAATTTTCACTCAAAAAAGTTTCAAATATTTTCTGCCTAAAGGCGTGATTATCATTAATTTAAGAGAAAGTTAATGTTTTCTAAGTAATTCTTTTACTATCAAGTCGATTGTGCGTATTGCTCGTCATCGTTTGTCATGTGCAGCGTTTTAATTCTTCTCTGTGTTCGCAGAAAGCAAAGAACCAGGACACGCTTTGTCAGAAGTGCAACAGGTTCATGAAGCGCAAGTACTCAGGCCATCACTGTGTAGCGTGCACGAAGTGTAAAGTGGGAAGCCCATGTAATGTGTGCGCAAAGTGGTCGTCGGCGATGGTGGCAGAGTTTGATCGGGATCGACGTGCGCGTCTGTTGGTAGAGTTGTCTCATAGCTCTCAGCATGGATCGTCGGTGGCTCTCTCATCCAAGGGAGAGAGGGAGGATGAGAACGGAAGTTCTTTAATGGATGAATCCGTTTTCTGCACCGAAGATGTCCGACCGTCTCGGGTTGGCATCTGATCTTGGATCTCAGCGCGATCCGGCGATGGAGCAGATGTCAGAGCGAGCGGCTAGCGCTCTGTCAAGTGGCTCTTCTGCCATGCCAACACTCCTGTTGGACACGCAGACTTCCGACATGCTGGAAGTTGCGGCATACCGTCTGGTTCAGCCGGGGTATGCATTGCCCAAGGCCCCGAAGGGGATAAGGAGTAGGGTCCGCTTTCCGGAGCAGGCCTACCATCAGTATGCTCGAGTTCCACGGCTTTCCGTCGGGGAACGAGAGGTGCTGAATAGGCCGTTGGCTGGGAAGTCTAAGGGGCGTTCTCGTCCTTTGGTTTCGCAGACCAATAAAGATCCATTCAATGAGCTGACGCTCATTGAAGATGCGGCGAGGGCAGCCATGGCTGCGCTCTCGCATGGATGTACCGTCCTGCAGGGTATGCTGACCTGCGCGGCGGAGGGTGGGCAGGTGCCAGAGGCTGCTCCCGGAGTTATTCGGGACACCATGCGCCTGTCTCAAGATTGCCTGGCCAGGGTGATCACCAGAACATTGGCAGAGCGACGGAGAATGGTTCTCGATTGTGTAGAACCAGGACCAAAGATGAGGGCTGCATTGTCTTCTGCGCCTTTCATCGGTCCAGGCTTGTTCGGCGGCTCGGCATGGTAAGCTCTCTCCAAGGTTGCGTCAGTGGTTGCGGAGCAAGAAGTGGTCGGCAAGTCGTGGAAGTCGACTAAGAGGACACAGCCGCAGCAGTCCTACCGGCAACATCGACAGGAGCAGCAGAGGCAGCATCCAAGATCGCCTTTCCATCCTTCTGGCCGTGATGCCCATCGGCCATCCGGATCACAAGGACCTAGCCATTCGTCCTCATACAAGTCCTCTAATAAGAGGCCGTATGAGGATGACAAGAAGGGTGGCGGTTCGGGCCGCGGCAGTTACCGTAAGGATAGCCGTGGCGGCGGTTCCGGACCGTCATATTACAAGAAGCCGTGGAGGTCGGTCCTGACGGGTTTCTGGCGGAACCAGATCCGGTGACGTCAGGAACGGATGGAGTCGAGAATCTTCACCCAAGCGATTTAGCGTCTTCTCGTGCAATCTTGACCGCCAGCTGTGTGCAGATTCCTTCCGTCAGAGGCAGGCTTCAACTGTTCTTAAGCCAATGGGAACAGGTCGTGCGCGATTGTTTAGTCTGTCAGTGGATAAGAAACGGCTACGAACCGGACTGGCTCATCCATCAATCGTTAGTTCCGTTAACATCGACTCCAATATGGACTCCCGTTCCAAGGGAATCAGATCGTCTAGATGCCATTTGCTCAGAAATAGAATCGCTTCGTCAGAAGAATGCGATTCATCTAGTCCGCAATCAGTCTTCTCTGGGCTTCTATTCGATGATGTTCCTCGTTCAGAAATGTACCAGAGGATGGAGACCAATTCTCAATCTCAAACCGTTGAACAAATTTATTCTTTCTCCCAAGTTTCAGATGGAGACTGTAGCAGCGGTAATGACAGGGCTGAGAAAAGGCATGTGGGCAGTGTTGATAGATCTGAAGGATGCTTATTTTCATATTCTAATGTCAATTCCTTTTCAGAAATACCTTCGCTTTGCATTCCAAGACAATGTTTGGGAATTCAATGCGCTTCCATTCAGCCTGACCACAGCTCCGAGGGTCTTCACCAAAGTGGTTCTCGCCATGACTTCTTTACTTCGCAGGAGAAACATAGCTGTTCATACTTACATAGACGACTGGCTGCTAAAGGCGGGGAATCCAGCCATTCTGCGCAGCAATCTTCGGGTAGTCCTAGCCTTATTAAAGGATCTAGGATGGATTGTGAATCTAGAGAAATCAGAATTGACTCCATCCCAGGAGTTTGTTTATCTGGGAATATTTTTCAATCTCAGGGACGGCGTAGCTTTTCCAGCGGAGAGCAGAGTCAAGAGCCTGATTGCAGTTTTGGAGTCGGTTTCTCTAGGAGCCTATCTGACGGCGCGCCAATTTCTCAGGATACTGGGGTTACTAGTATCTCTGGAGAAGGTGGTTTCATATGCGGCACTCAGGCGCAGGCCAATTCAGATGTATCTAATGTCATTCTGGTCTCAGAAAATGGATCCGTTATCTCTGAGGATACCAGTAAAAGAACCATTGATATTCCACCTTCAGTGGTGGTTATCGGAACAGAATCTCCTGCGAGATGTTCCTCTACAACCTCCTCAACCTCAGATGTCCATCTTCACGAATGCAACGTTGACGGGTTGGGGAGCAGTATTGGACGATCAGTCAATGTCAGGGGAATGGGATCGGACCAATGCGCAGAAACATATCAATGTGCTCGAACTATTAGCGGTGGTATTGGCACTTCGAAAGTTCGAGAGTCTAATTCGAGACAAGATTGTCCTAATAAGGACAGACAACTCAACAGTGGTGTCTTATTTGAACCGCCAGGGCGGGACGAGATCACCAGAGTTGTGTATGATGATTTGGAACCTTCTGCTGTGGTGCCAAGAGAGGAATGTTATTCTTCGGGCAGCACACATTCCAGGAAGATTGAACATCCTAGCGGATGCTCTCAGTCGAAGGACGGTTTGTCGTCCGATGGAATGGCAGCTCAACCAGACTAGATAAGACATTATCATAATAGTACATCTGGTAAGTATTAAGAATTCTCGTAGAAACAAAAGCGGATGCTTTTTTGATTCACACCACAGTACCTCATCTCACAACCAAAGATGAACACAGTGATGTGAGCAATAAGGCCCTGACTCTAGCCATGCTGGAAGAAATGTACCCTCAGGAGACATGGATAAGGATCTACACAGATGGATCAGCCAAAGATACAATTAGGAGCGGAGGTGCCGGACTGCACATACAGTATCCAAACGGACAACATGAGTCAGCTGCAATACCGACAGGAAAACAGTGCACAAACTACAGAGCTGAAGTCGAAGCACTGGTTCATGTGGCTAATACCATCAGCAGAACAGCAGACCCTATTGCACAGATTGTCTTTTTATTTGATGCCGCTCCGTCCTTGAGGCTATCACCAAAGGTAAGCTGGCACAACTTGAAGAAGCACTACAAGCCATCAAATGCTTTCGGATAGCACTGCAGTGGATCCCCTCACACTGTGGAGTTCAAGGAAATGAGGAAGCAGACAAGATGGCAAAGGTGGGTGCAGAAGAGAATCAGACAGAAAACATGATTACCCATACAGAGATGAAGACTATCATCAAGTCACTCTATAGAACACCTGTATCAGAAGATGCCTACCATCATCTCTCGAGGCCAGAGCAAGTGACCATTTTTCGTCTCAGAACTGGACATAACAGACTAAACCAACACATGTACAGGCTGTTCCACCTTACGACATCGCCCGCTTGTCCTTGTGGAGAAGCAGAACAGACCACAGAGCACATACTTCAATGTTGCAGTACCTATCAGCTGCTGAGAGAAGAGATCTGGCCTTTGTCAACCTGTTTTCTTGAAAAGCTGTATGGGCCTGTGGAAGAACTGCAGAAACCCACAAATTTCGTCTTGAGAATGGCTCTCCAAGTGTGATACCAGCGATCAAAAAGAAGAAGAAGAAGAACTAGACAATGTCCTAACGATTACAAATTAGCACATGTTAGGCCTCCATGCATATACATATTTACTGTACAGCCTTCATGCTCGGCAAAGATAGCGTTGGTGCGGGGATGATGTCAGGATCTCATGAAATCTCGCTCTCGTTGCAAGAAAATGGCGCCGGCCGGGAGATAAAATAATCCCATGTTTACGATTGTTTAATTACTCGTATTATTTGTCTATTGTTTTTATTTAGGATCCAATATGTTAGTCATATAATAATCTTTCAAATCTTACCAATCCCGGGATTGCCCTTTAACCCTGTAAAACGGCTTCAGCAGTTGTCTTGAGAAATGTCCATTTGCAGATCAAGAGAAGACTGTTTTTGAAAATTTCCTACTAATGACTGGATCAATAACAGAGCCAGTCATTCCAATGGTAAATTTTCAAAAATAGTCTACTCTTAAAATTTTCCTGAACAAATTTGATGGTTTAAAGGTTTTAATATATATTTACGTTTTTTTGTTCAGACGTTCCAGTAGCTATATCTGGAAAAGCAAAGACATCTGATGATTCAGAGAAATCCAGAGGTATATGTATATAAAACTCGACTCTTAGTAGTTATTTTATATCAAATAGCTTAGACTGGATAATAATTAAGATTGTAGGGCTTTATCAAATTAAGAATTGATCGTACCGTCTTACCTTAATTTTCTTATCTTTTTTCCTACTTACTTATACACCATACAAATTTGAGGTTAATGAAGCAATTATTTCCATGGAGGTTACCATAATCTAGATACCCAGTAATGTCCACCGTAATACTGTTCAGGGACTAATTATTTGTAAATTATGAGTTATCTCCCTTGGCATGTGACCATTTATGAGCGATTGAAGGTTATGAGATAATATATTAACCATGCTCAGGACACTATATCTGCCTCGTTAATGGTCAAGCCAGCCAAAACTGGCCTTTGCAGTGGTCTTGAGAAACATCTCTTTGCAGGCCAGTCATTTCAGTGGGAAAATTGGAAACTACCAACATGTATAGTCTTCACTAGGCCTGCAAATCAGGGTTTCATATATAAGTATAAGGTTTGGAAAACTAGGGAACTATAAGAAACCCGTTTCCATGTCTTGAAAGATATGGAAAATTCAGCATTTTCTGTTCAGTCTGAAAAAAGTATGGAAAATTTAAAGATTGTTGTGTGATTCTCATTTGTAAAGTAATATAGATAATATTCAGAATATTGATGATCTTTGCTGCTAATTATGACTTGCAATCTGTGTCCGTTTTGAAATGTACATGCATTGGAGACATCATAAAATGTGTCTGGAAATAGATAAATTAGGTTTGGAAAAGGTATGGAAAGAGCATGCATGGAGCTTCATTCTGCAGGTGTAGGAACCCTGGCAAATAGACATTTAATAAGCAGAAATTTTCTTCAGAAATCTTAACCAGTTACGTGTTAAGACAAGTAATCAAGTGACTAATGTTGCTGCTCTGTGTTACAGATCAAAAATTGGAAGAGCTGAGAATACTCTTTCTAGAAGAGGAGGTTAAAGAGTTGCAGAATGGCTTAAAGGAATCCAAGCACCAGAACACCTACCTCAATCAGCTATTAGAGCAAGCTGAAGATCAGAAACGCAGACAGTAAGTATTCGCGTATGACCTATGTTTCAGGACTATGGCACCACTGCTGTATAGCGTGGCCTATATCTCACATGTGTGGGTCCACTACTGTATAGTCTGGCCTATGTCTCATATGTGTTGGTCTACTACTGTATAGTCTGGCCTGTCTCACATATGTGGACCCACTACTGTATAGCCTGGCCTATGTCTCACATATGTGACAGCACTATTGTATAGCCTGGCCTATGTCTCACATATGTGGCAGCACTATTGTATAGCCTGGCCTATGTCTCATATGTGGGTCCACTCCTGTATAGCCTGGCCTATGTCTCGCATGTGGGCCCACTGCTGTATAGCCTGGCCCTAGGCTTGTGCAATTTTTCGATTTAATCGTGATTTTTAAAATCGCGATTTTTATGATGTAATTGAGGAAAAATCGGAAAATCGTCTGTGTGTACTTTTCCGTCGCATTTTATCAGTACATGAGTACAATTATAATTGATTCACGCCTGTGTTCATTGTATTTCTATCCGCCGTGCCACGCACGTGTAGAATAATTACTAATCACAACACGGCGCTACAAAAAAAAAAGCTAATAATTGCAAGGTAACACCTTTGTCATTGACAAAACGAGCTAGTTACTCCGTCGAATCGCCATATAATTTTCTTTCTTTCGCTGCAGACCCTGAGTCTGTCGTGAAATGCCAAGTATATACTTAGTTGCAGAGTGTTAGGCAATTTTTAATTCTAGAGTTAGCAATTTCTACTTCGAATAATACTTACCAGATGTACTATTATGATAATGTCTATTATCTAGTCTAGCTCAAAATAAACAATTAAAACTCCGCACTCTCCTGGTCCTGCCCCTACTGTGTCCGGGAATACCATAGCCGCAGGTACCGAGTCAATTCCCAATCACAGTCAGATTCGTCTATTTTGCGACTTGAGAAAGTCACGTTTTGTCAGAGCTCTTAAAATTTTCAATTTTAACTGATTTAAGTGTTGTTGGAGTGTGTTACTGTTGGCATCATGGAAGAAAAAGGGAAATCATCACAGGGGCAGGTTGTATCAATCTAGAATTTATACATTCGTGCCATAATGACTGTTTGAAATTTCCTTAAATTGGCACATTGTTTTAAAATGTTAGCCATTGTTGGAGTCGCTTCTGTACCCGTTAACTTTTAGTTTAATTCGGGTACTCGGTTAATTTTCTCTTGCGACTCGGTTCCTCTTAAGATGGATGCGCCCTTGGCCAAGATGGCGGCGCCCATGAATTATGTCGTTCTTGGCTTGGTGTGTCTATGCACTCTGTTTATCGCCGATATTAGCTTTCGCTTCATTGTCGAGGGTGTTTGTAGCGATCGGCGATGTAGCCTTGGTTATTTAACGTTAGTTAAAGGCTGAGTTGTGTGTTTTTAAAAAAAAATTTCACTCAAAAAAGTTTCAAATATTTCCTGCCTAAGAACTTGATTATCATTAATTTAAGAGAAAGTTAATGTGTTTAAGAAATCTTAACTATCAAGTCGATTGTGCGTATTGCTCGTCATCATTTGTCATGTGCAGCGTTGTAATTTTTCTCTGTGTTCGCAGAAACCTAAGAATCCGGACACGTTGTGCCAGAAGTGCAACAGGTTCATGAAGCGGAAGTACTTGGGACATCACTGTGTGGCGTGCGCTCAGTGTAAGGTCGGCAGCCCTTGTGATGTGTGCGTGAAGTGGTCGTCGGCAATGGTGGCAGAGTTTGACAGGGATCGACGTGCGAGGCTGGAGAGGATCGCGAAGGACAAGGCAGCGAAGTTGCAGCAGGCGTCTCTTATGGGACTTGAAGGTCGTCTGAATGAACGAATGGATTCAGCGCTGGGCGTATGGGCGGCCCAGTTCAAGGCGATGTTTGACTCGTTGCAGTCCACGGTCCCGGTGAGGCAAGCTGGTGCAGGACAACCATTAGGTGGTCCGGCTAGTTCTGCTGAGGGTCATGCACCTGCCCCTTCTCTGTCCTTGGCTCAAGAGCCGACGATAGAGGAGGAAGATCTGCTGCTAATGGAAGATTCCGGCATGCCGGATATTTCGATGACGGCAAGGCCTAGTACGTCCCAGGGGTCGCCCTCGGGATTTGTACGGGTTTGCCAGGCGGATGGTGATGTCGACGTTCCGTCGGGCATATTCCATCCGCTGTTTGTGCAACCGGAGATGCCGGCGGAGCCGTGTTTTGCGGTTCCTGCTGGTATCCCGGCGGCGTTAGGTGCGGCTCCTATCGGAGTGACGGTACCAGCCGTAGTTAAGGCGGCCGTAGTCCCGGATCCCGTGCGGGAGCCGATGGACTGCGGGGAATCCGGGTCTGGCGATTCGTTAGACACCGGTGCCGCTGGTAGTCGCGTTATGGATGCGTTCTGTCCTGGCAGAGACGCATATCATAGCGTTCAGCATGGATCGTCGGTGGCCCTCTCATCTAAGGGAGAGAGGGAGGATGAGAACGGCAGTTCTTTGATGGACGAGTCCGTTTTCTGCACCGAAGCTGAATGGGTGCAGGTCCTTGGATGGATGACCAATCGTCTCGGGTTGGCATCTGATCTAGGATCTCAGCGCGATCCGGCGATGGAACGGATGTCAGAGCGTGCGGCTAGCGCTCTGTCAAGTGGCTCTTCTGCCATGCCGACACTCCCGTTGGATACGCAGACTTCTGACATGTTGGAAGTTGCGGCATACCGTCTGGTTCAGCCAGACTATGCATTACCAAAGGCCCCGAAGGGGATAAGGAGTAGGGTCCGTTTTCTGGAGCTGGCTTATCATCAGTACGCCCGGGTTCCACGGCTTTCCGTTGCGGAACGAGAGGCGCTGAATAGGCCGTTGGCTGGGAAGGCTAAGGGGCGGTCACGTCCTTTGGTTTCTCAGACCAACAAAGACCCGTTCAATGAGCTCACGCTCATTGAGGATGCGGCGAGGGCAGCCATGGCTGCGCTGTCGCACGGGTGTACCGTCTTGCAGGGTATGCTGGACTGCACGGCGGAAGGCGGACAGGTGCCAGAGGCTGCTCCCGGAATTGTTCGGGACACCATGCGCCTGTCTCAGGATTGCCTGGCCAGGGTGATCACTAGAACGTTGGCAGAGCGACGGAGAATGGTTCTCGATTGTGTAGAACCAGGACCGGAAATGAGGGCTGCATTATCTTCTGCGCCCTTCATAGGTCCAGGCTTGTTCGGCGGCTCGGCACGGCAAGCGCTCTCCAAGGTTGCGTCAATGGTGGCGGAGCAAGAAGTGGTCGGCAAGTCGTGGAAGTCGACTAAGAGGACTCAGCCGCAACAGTCCTACCGTCAACATAGACAGGAGCAGCAGAGGCAGCGTCCTAGATCGCCCTTCCGTCCTTCTGGCCGTGATGCCCATAGGCCATCCGGATCACAAGGACCTGGCCGTTCATCCTCATACAAGTCCTCTAGTAAGAGGCCGTATGAGGAAGACAGGAAGGGTGGCGGTTCGGGCCGAGGCGGCTACCATAAGGATAGCCGTGGCGGCGGTTCCGGACCGTCGTACCACAAGAAGCCGCGGGGCGGCCGTGGGGCTCGTTCCTGACGGGTTTCCGGCGGAACCACTACCGATGGCTTTGGAGACAGATGGAGTCGAGAATCTTCACCCAAGCGACTTAGCGTCTTATCGGCCAATCTTGACCGACAGCTGTGTGCAGATGCCATCCGTCGGAGGCAGACTTCAATTATTCCTAAACCAATGGGAACAGGTCGTGCGCGACTGTTTAGTTTGTCAGTGGATAAGAAACGGCTACGATCCGGACTGGCTCATCCATCAATCGTTAGTTCCGTTAACCTCGACTCCAATATGGACTCCTGTTCCAAGGGAATCAGATCGTCTAGACGCCATTCGGTCAGAAATACAATCTCTTCATCAGAAGAAGGCCATTCATTTAGTCAAGGATCAGTCTTCTCTGGGCTTCTATTCGATCATGTTCCTCGTTCCGAAGCGTACCGGAGGATGGAGACCAATTCTCAATCTCAAACCGTTGAACAAGTTTATTCTTTCTCCCAAATTTCAGATGGAGACGGTTGCAGCAGTAATGACAGGGCTGAGGAAAGGCATGTGGGGAGTGTCGATAGATCTGAAGGATGCATATTTTCATATTCCAATGTCAATTCCTTTTCAGAAGTACCTTCGCTTTGCATTCCAAGACAATGTTTGGGAATTCAATGCTCTCCCGTTCGGCCTGACCACAGCTCCGAGGGTCTTCACCAAGGTGGTTCTCGCCATGACTTCTTTACTTCGCAGGAGAAACATAGCTGTTCACACGTACATAGACGACTGGCTGCTGAAGGCGGGGAATCCAGTCACTCTGCGCAGCAATCTGCAGGTAGTCCTAGCCTTATTAAAGGATCTAGGGTGGATTGTAAATCTAGAGAAATCAGAACTGACTCCATCCCAGGAGTTTGTCTATCTGGGAATCTTTTTCAATCTCAGGGACGGCGTAGCTTTTCCGGCGGAGAGCAGAGTCAGAAGCCTGATTGCAGTTCTGGAGTCTGTTTCTCTAGGAGCCTATCTGACGGCGCGCCAGTTTCTCAGGATACTGGGGTTACTAGTATCTCTGGAGAAGGTGGTTCCATATGCGGCACTCAGGCGCAGGCCAATTCAGATGTATCTAATGTCATTCTGGTCTCAGAAAACGGATCCGTTATCTCTGAGGATTCCAGTCAAAGAACCATTGATATTCCACCTTCAGTGGTGGTTATCCGAACAGAATCTCCTGCGAGGTGTTCCTCTACAACCTCCTCAACCTCAGATGTCCATCTTTACGGATGCATCGTTGACGGGTTGGGGAGCGGTATTGGACAATCAGTCAGTGTCAGGGGAATGGGATCGGACCAATGCGCAGAAACATATCAATGTGCTCGAACTATTAGCGGTGGTATTTGCACTTCGAAAGTTCGAGAGCCTAATTCAAGGCAAAGTTGTCCTAATAAGGACAGACAACTCGACAGTGGTGTCTTATTTGAACCGCCAGGGCGGGACGAGATCACCAGAGTTGTGTATGATGGTTTGGAACCTTCTGCTGTGGTGCCAAGAGAAGAATATTATTCTTCGGGCAGCACACATTCCAGGAAGATTGAACATCCTAGCGGATGCTCTCAGTCGAAGGACGGTTTGTCGTCCGACGGAATGGCAGCTCAACCAATCGGTAGCGGAGGTTCTATTCAAACAATGGGGCAAGCCAAATGTCGACCTGTTTGCGATGAATCAAAACGCAAAGATGGTCACTTACGTGTCACCGATCCCGGACCCGCTAGCCTTAGCAGTAGACGCACTGGCAATAAGTTGGGAGGGAATGTACGCGTATGCGTACCCTCCAACAATTCTCATCCCGAAAGTTCTGGCAAAAATAAGAGAGGGGGAGTGCCAGGTACTACTGATCGCCCCGTATTGGCCAGGCCGATCATGGTTTACGGATCTGCTGGACCTTCTGGTCTGCAATCCAGTCTCTCTGCCAGACGCAAGAGATCTAATCTCTCAGAACAAGGGTCTGTACCTCCACGACAGACCGGAAATGTTCAAATTGACTGCATGGATGTTGTCAAGCAGCGTGCAATTGAGGGTGGCTTTTCTGAGCAAGCAGCGAAGTTTGTTGCTTCAGCCAGAAGAGTTTCAACCACAAAGACATATAATTATAGAATCAACAAATTTGCACAGTGGTGTGAGAGAGGAGATATTAATCCCTTTTCTGCATCTGTTCAACACGTAGCAGATTTTATCTGTCATTTATACGAAGTTGACAAACTTGTACCTTCTACCCTAGCAGCATATAAGTCTGCATTAGCTTCAGTCATTCCCAGTCTCACTGTTGAAGGGGTGGAGAATGACACCTTGAATGAAGTTATCAAAGGAATGAGCAATCTGCGACCTAGACAGCCAATTCCTATCCCATCATGGAATCTATATCTTGTTCTACAGGTTTTAGGACAGGCTCCTTTTGAACCGATTAGATCTATTGATATTAAACTGTTAACTATTAAATCAGTTTTCTTGGTTGCAGCAGCGTCGGCGAGAAGGAGAAGCGAAATTCATGCGCTTTCTGCCGAACAAGACCGTTTTGTCGTCACGGGTGAAGGTTTACGACTACTTCCACGTCTTTGTTTCCTGTCAAAGAATCAGTCACTTAAATATCCAGGACAGCCGATCAATTTGCCAAGTTTAACTAGACATGACCCAAACTCTTCTGTTTGGTGTCCTGTCAGATGTCTTAAAATGTATAAGAAACGTACTAATGAGTGGAGAGACGACCCGAAATCTCTGTGGTTATGTCTCAAAGCTCCCCATTTACGTGCCTCGAAAGATACTATTTCTCGTTGGATAGTTGACGCTATTAAGATGTCACACAAAATCGCTACAGGAAAGCAAATTGATCATGCGAATGCCCATCAGGTCCGAGCACTAGCAGCATCATCGGCCCTTTATAAGGGTGTCTCATTAGAGGAGGTGATGTCTGTAGCACAATGGCATGCCGAGTCGTCATTCACTGATTTCTACCTTCGCGACATCTCCAGCTCACTTAATCCGGTAGCCGTCGCCAATCTGTCAAACCTAAACTAAGCCACGTCCGACCACTACTTCGCACACATCACTAAAGTCTTCCGCCTACACTGAACAAACGCTATGCACATGACTGAGTACGACCGTGGATTGGGCCGAGCTCCTGTGATGATCAAGAAAAGATCAAGCACTCAAAATGGTGAGTGTTTACATTAATTAAGTGACTATAAATATATTTACTTACAGTCGAAATACCAGACTGCTTAGGTAAATAGTCTGGTACAAGAGTATTCTTATCCTATCAACCAGACATTAGACTCATTCCAATTTGAAAATCTAGTCGATATACTGATATTTTTTCAAAGTTAGAAGTTGTAGTAGCTTCTTTGCACTCTACTGGACTGCCCTAGCTGAGACTTGGGGCTGACACGGGTCTGGTGGGTGTTGCATCCCCAGTGACAGCCCTCTGAATTTTGTGCGGACAAAAGAGGGGGGAGCGCGGTCTAGACCATGGAAGTTTAGCACTCTATGAGTCAGATAGCAGAACCCAAGCGTATGCCAGGGTTCTAGTCTCTTCACAACCTTCTCTGTTGGATGGTAGTTGAGTGCTGGTTCGAGCCTCACCTCCTCCCACCGGCATTTTCTGGCTGTCGAAATCCGGAGTTTATCATAATAGTACATCTGGTAAGTATTATTCGAAGTAGAATCAAAAAAGCATCCGCTTTTGTTTCTACGAGAATTCTTAATACTTACCAGATGTACTATGGCCCTGCCTCAGCCGCCCCGCTGAGGTGAGGCTGAGCTGCTTTCGCAGTTTGCCAAGGCAAACATAAGACGAATCTGACTGTGATTGGGAATTGACTCGGTACCTGCGGCTATGGTATTCCCGGACACAGTAGGGGCAGGACCAGGAGAGTGCGGAGTTTTAATTGTTTATTTTGAGCTAGACTAGATAATAGACATTATCATAATAGTACATCTGGTAAGTATTAAGAATTCTCGTAGAAACAAAAGCGGATGCTTTTTTGATTCAGGCGGTGTAATAATTTTTCCTTTTTTATTCGGTTGTCATGTCAAATTAAAGAAAATAAAGCAACAGCATTCCAAATTATCTGATTTTGAAATGTGTGTTCTGTTAATTACTCTTAAATGTAAATAGTACATTCTGAAAGCAACTATAAACTGCACTATAGGACAAGTTTATGCCGTTACACTTGTACCTACTCAACGCTACCATCCTATGTACCGTATTTATTCTAATTTAACCGCCCCTCACAATTATACCGCCACCATGCCTTTGAGACCTGTTAAGAAAAAAAACTAAGCTCCAAATTCCCAAAAAATACAGACCAACGACAAATAAAAATAAAAGATTAGCACGAAAATTCAACACATTTCCACGCTAAATATTTCATACCGTTTTCGCATATGCTTAATGTATAACGCATATATATCCATAATCGCGGGAGTGAAATTATTAATTGGGGCCGCCTAAATAGTACTTATACTTTATTAAACATTGTTTATTTCATCAAATGTAATCCCGATTTTGATAAAATGGCGACGCGAGAAAAGAGAAATAACGATTTCTGTATCATGTGATGTATCAGCTTCCGCTTATTAGGACAACTTACGGTCGTTACTCGAGTAGCGCCAAGGCACTAATATTAGTACCCGGGTAGATCCTTCACAATCCACATACATAGGAAGGTATCTTCGAGTAGCTATGAGAGTGACGGCATAAACTCAGCCTATAGCGGAAGCTGATTAATACTCGGAAGAATCGTCTGCGTTTTACAGACCTAATTTAATGGACTCGGGAACTCAGAATGTACTGTCCAAATATATATAATCAATATGTGAGCATTATACATTTATATCCGATCCACCTAACTGGTACCGGACAAAATAACGGCGATCTATGGTGAATTTTTCTCCGTAATTAAGCCGCCCCCTTATGCGACTGCTAACTGCCTGGCGGTTAAATTAGAATAAATACAGTATGTGGATTGCACAGTATCTCCCCGGGTACTAATATTAGCGTCTTCGCATTACTCCGGTAATGACCTAAACTCGTCCTACAAAGGGAGGCTATAAGCGTATCAGCATGTAATTTTTTTTTCTCAGCGACATTTTATCTCAAATTTTGATGAAATAAATAATGTTTATTAAACTATACGCAATATTTAGGCAGCCCCAATTAATAATTTCACCCCGCGATGATGGATATAAGGTATACATTAAGCAGAGACGTAGGATGGTTAGAATACGTCGCATGAAAATGTGTTCTTATTTCATGCTATTTTTGTATCATTTATGTCAACTTTTTCTAGAAACAAGTCACGTTACCTCGGTTTATACTTTTGGGAATTTGGACCTACGATCTAATCGAAAATCACGATTTTTTTATTAAATCGATCGCGATGTTTCAAAGCAATAATGGCGCAAGCCTACCTGGCCCTGTCTCGCATGTGCATCCACTCCTGTATAGCCTGGCCAATGTCTCGCATGTGGGCCCACTCTTGTATATCCTGGTCTACGTCTCACATGTGTAGGTCCACTACTTTATAGCGTAGCCTATGTCTCACACGTGTGCAGGTTCACTACTGTATAGCCTGGCCTATGTCTCACATGTGTGCAGGTTCACTACTGTATAGCCTGGCCTATGTCTCACATGTGTGCAGGTTCACTACTGTATAGCCTGGCCTATGTCTCACATGTGTGCAGGTTCACTACTGTATAGCCTGGCCTATGTCTCACATGTGTGCAGGTTCACTACTGTATAGCCTGGCCTATGTCTCACACGTATGCAGGTTCACTACTGTATAGCCTGGCCTATGTCTCACATGTGTGCAGGTTCACTACTGTATAGCCTGGCCTATGTCTCACATGTGTGGGTGCACCATTGTATTCATTGTCCTATAGATGTTTCAGGATTGTAGATCCGCTATTTTATGTCTTGGCCTCTGTTTTGGGAGCATGTAATAACACTAGCTGTTATTAACCCTTACCACTCTTCTGTCAAAGTCTTAAATCTTCAAATTAAATTAAAAGATGACTTGGTGTTAGTTTTTAGCTTGACTTTACGAAGTAAAACGAATTATTGCAATACCCTGCACGTCGTGTGGTGGCGGTGGCGTCATTGTCCAATTTGCATTTAGCTCAACCTTTCTGTTTATATCTCAGGTTTGGTTAACCATACTGAATCCAAACTTGGGCACATGCTTCCTTATAATGATACGGCATCTCATGATGACCTTGGGGTCAAAAGGTCAAAGATCAAGATCACTGTGACCTTGGTAAAAACCTTGTTCTTTTCAACATTAACATTTTCCGTTTGGCTCAATTTTTCTGCTTATATCTGAGGTTTGGTTAATCATGTTGGAGCCAAACTTGGACACATGCCTCCTTATAATGAACCTGACATCACAAAATTACGTTGAGGTAAAAAAGTCAAAGGTCATGGCCTCATTCATGGTCATGGTGACCATGGTAAAAAACTTATCTTTTTCAACATTAACATTTTCCGTTTAGCTCGTTTTAATGGGTAAATTTTGTTGTTGAAATTCATAAATTTTATGAAAAATTTACTGGAAATTGTGAAAATGCATTTTCTCCATAATTGCATAGTGGATTTTATCCAAATTGGGTTGGAAGGATTCTATAGTGGTAGGCTCTAGAACTTCTAATCAGAATTTTGGTTGGTCAATTTTTTGGTGGCCATTTGGATATTTTGAAAACTTTCCAGAACCATTTAAAACGCTATCCCTTAATTAGTGGGCCAATTTCAATGAAACTTGGGTGGAATGATCCTATGGCAGTAGGCTTCAACATATCAAATGTGAATTTTGATTGGTCAATTTCTTTGGTGGCCATCTTGGATTTTTTTTTAAATTGTCCATCATGTCTACCAGTATTTAAATGCAAATGGTTAAAATCCCAATGGTCCAGGTTAGTGTTACAGGCCATTGGAGCTCTTGTTGATATGGGTATTGCCTTCTATATTCATTTTATGTTTGAAGTCAAACTTCATAGATCTTTGCAGTCGTAAAGTCAAGCTTCATGGTTGCATTGCAATCAGATTTTCTATTTTTTTAGCAACATCGTCCACCAAAGTTGCTAAAAAATATAGACCCGTTTATTCACTATTGACATTGTCATGACAGTAAGAAATTGAATATTAACACCAGAGTGGTGATGAATCAGGTGTCAGGGACAGACTTATTGATACAATGTACAAACTCTATGTGCGATATAAATGGTGATTAAAAATAACTGAATTTTCAAAAGATTAATAGCAACACTAGTGTGCATTCTTCTTGTTACAACCAGCTTGAGCCTGCCTAGACAGTAGAAAGGTGCATGTGCTAGTATTGTGTTGTATATGTGGTTTTACCATCAGTCAGTTCTAATAATAATTTTATATTAAAAACATAACATCTGTACCATGTGTACGAAGAGATGAATTTTGAAAACTGTTGCTAAATGCTCTGCTTTCAGGAACACTGTTTTCAAAATTATGCCAGATATCATGGTTAACCTGAAAGGAACTGAATAATTCTGTACTATTAGGATTAGTACCAATGACTGGATGGCTAGGTCTATCAAGGATATGCTGAATATTTTGAAAACAATTTGACTGAAAGCCACCAACAACTTTCAGTAAAATTCTTTTCAAAATATTATGCAGGTCCAGAGTTTTTGGCCATTATGAGCAACAACAGTGAGTGAGGTATATTCAGTTATACATTTCTTGAAGCACAAAACCTCTGTACAAAACAACTTATGTGTTCTCTGACACTTGCATGGTTCTTCTACTCATGGTTACTACATGTTTGTATGCGACATACAGCGTTTAACTTCTGAATAGAAGGGTATGCTCATACACTTTCTTTGTATAGCATGTTATGATTGCAAGAGATTTGTGTGTATTACAAGAGATTTGTAACAGTATCGGGTGTATGAAATCTTATGATTTACAATGCTTTTTTTATCAGACACGCAGCCATTGAGGCCCTACACTTTCAGCAGTACCAGCAAGCACATGCAAATGGTTTCACACTTGACAGTATTCCTGCGGATATGAACCCCATCAAAGTCATATCAAATCCCAATCGACCTCCGACCCTGACGGAATGTGAGGTGATTATTCGACATCTCCAGCAAGTCAATGAGCGCCAGAGCTATGAGGTGTGTATGCATAGTTGAGGTTGTAGAACATTTATAGGCAGACACAGAGTGGCAGATTTATCCATATATATTTGAAGATTTTACATCTCTCATAGAAAATGTCCATTTGCAGCCCAGGAAAGTATTTTTTGAAAATTAATGCTAAAATAACTGGCTTAATAATCCAACCAGTCCTTCCAGTAGTAAATTTTCCAAAGGGTTTCTATAAATGGTCATCCATGAAGATCACTGGTAAAGCTGTTTGGGCTGGCTTAAAGTTTTCATCTATTAATAAAAGAACCATATTTTAGCTGTTTGGTTATATTTTGGTATATCTGTTACTTTATGGACACCTTAACTAACTAGAGCTATAACCGCTATTTTAGATAGATATTTGCTGGCGCCATTATTTCAAACTATTGTCTTTGCTGGTGCGCCATTGTTGGTATAAAACCATTCTCGTAATGCTAATTATATTCATTCTTATGCTGGCTTCCAAGGTGAGCTCATAGTAAGCACCTAGCATAGGTCAATACCAGTTGTATGTTTGATATGGTGCAAGTGACAACAAATGTAAATTTATTTATAACAAGTTTACTGAAAACTGCTGCTACCTATAGCAGCAACAGCATTGTCAAATTTCTATCAAAATAATCAGCGGGTTTTCTGTTTTGTTAGGTAACATGTGCATACACAATTAGTTAGACCTATATGGTGCATGTACTCCAGTGTGAAATATGCTCGCAAACATGAAGTCTACCAGCACGTGCACGATCACCTCTGACATGCCTACCGTGATTAGAATACGCTTACCTCCTGATTGACAAGGAGATGAACAGAATTTTTGAGCATATCTGATACTGGGACTCGATACTGTATATCATATAGGCCTAACTAGTTTTACATGCGCTTGTTAGCCAACAAAACAGAAAGCTCGCTGATTATTCTGAGAAAAATTTAACAACGCTTTTGCTGCCTTAGTCAGAAATGACTGTCAATAAAGTTGCTCGAAATATCTTCAGCAAGTCTTGCAATGTTGGCTGCCCTGTTGATTATTTTGACAACAATTTGACTGAAAATTGTTGCATCAACGCTTTTCAGCCAAATTTTTATCAAATCATTACCTAGTGACAATTGTATTATCAGCTGATTAATTTGACAACAACTTGATAGAAAGCTGTTGCTGCTATAGGCAGCAACAGTTTTCAGTAAACTTGTCATAAATATATTTGTTGTCACTTGTACCATAGCAAACATACAACTGGTATTGAACTATGCTAGACACTTATTATGCGCTCACCTTGGAAACCAGCATAAGAATGACTAGCATTTGCATTACGAGAATGGTTTTATGCCATCAATTGCTCACCTGCGGAGACAATAGAGTCTGAAATAATGGTGGCAGCAAATATCTATCTAAAATGGCGGTTATAGCTCTAGTTAGTTAAGTGTCTATAAAGTAACAAATAGTTCTAACTTTAGCTAGGATATGCTTCTTTTATCAATAGACGAGAACTTTAACCATTAACACTCACCGACAAATCGCTGAAAAAGTAATTTCCCTCTGATTCAAGGCATATTCTGTTGAATATTTTGAAGTTAAGACTGGCTGGAAGCCATTGCTGCAGCAACAGCTTCCAATCATATTAATTTCAAAATGTTCAGTAGCTTTCCTGTATTATTGTCTTGAAATTAAGTTTTGGGCAATTGATCAATGAAAGGGTTAAAGTGTTAAAATTAGACATGAACACCTTAAGTGGTCAAGGTGATCGAGTTAACAGTGAGGGTTAGTGGGCAAATTATCATGAGCTGGTAGTCTGTCTTGTGAAAGCCACAGCCATTGCAATTCTCTTCATAATCGAACAGAAAAGTCTGTTATACAATAAAGAAAGTGAAAATTAATTAGTGTCTTTGGAAACAACCAGAGGTATTATAAATAACAAAGGCGATTACTATAGAAAAACTGTTGCACGTTCACTGTTAACAGAGTTCTAGCAAGGGGTGGGTGGGTGGGTGGTTGAAGCTATTTATAATGGTCTTGTTTTATGCTTTTATAATCTTCAGTTAATATGGAATATAATGATAGTATGAGCAGCTACCGAGCTCTGTCATTTGTCATGTTTTATGTGAATCAAGCAGTCTTATTGATTCTGAGGCATGTGATATATCTAAAGTACAGTTTTCAATTATTATTTCAAATGCCCCCTGGACTACACAAATTCAATTATATATGTATATGGGTATACCTCAGAGTTTATAGTCTGCTTCCACTTGCGTGGTCAGCCGACATTCCAACTTTTCAAAATATATGTAATGGCACCGGTGTCTAGTCATTAGAAAATCCTTTCACTATAGTAAGCTGATATTTTCTGACAAGTCAATTTTGTGTGATTATGTATGCATCTCACTACACTATATTTTATTGTTAGTCTTAAATTTTTCAGTTTATTTGGGATTTTAAATCTGTTTTAAGACGTTTTACTAGTAAGTAATATCTGCAAATAAATACTTTCCAATTTAAGAGTTAGTGTCCCCCGACGGCCGTAGACGGGGACACTAGTAATAGGCAGCATCCGTGTGTGTGTCCATCCATCCGTCACACTAGGTTTACACTCGATAACTTTAGTTAGCCGGCATGGATTTATTTCAAATTTGGCATAGTGATTCCTTATGACGAGGCCTTGGTGGGGATTGCGTTTCAATGACGCGTGTCCAGATGTGATGGAGTTATCCCCCTTGAATGACATAGAATTCAAGGAAAATTTGGTTTCTGTTCAATACCTTTAGCTAGTCTGCATGGATTTATTTCAAATTTGGTATAGTGATTCATTATGATGAGGCCTTGGTGGGGATTGCGTTTCAGCGATGTGCGTCTAGATGTGATGGAGTTACCCCCCTTGAATGACATAGAATTCAAGGAAAATTTGGTTTCCGCTCAATAACTTTACCTAGTTTGCATGGATTTATTTCAGATTTGGCATACTCATTCCTTGTCGCTAGTCCTCGGTGGGGATTGCATTTCAGAGACATGCGTCTAGGCGGTCTAGGCGCAACAGAGTTGTCCCCCTTAAATAATGACCAAATTTGTCAGAAAAAAATCAACATATAACTGGGCCAACCCTCCAACTTGGTGCAACATTAGACTTAATTTTTACATCTCATGCTCTACATGTATCTGAGACTTATTTTAAGTCTGCTGGAACATTCCCACTTCCGTACACTGATCATTATCTGACATGGATTTCTCTTTTGAATTAGGTATGTACAAGATTATATTTATTCATTATTAATCCAAGTATTTTTGTTTCAGGTTTAATAGGTTAAGAATCCCATTAAATATTCTAAATGTGACTTGACTATAACTCATTTATGTCTGCACTTATTGCATATTTTCTGTGTTTCTTTACTAGCTAGCTTATATAATAATGAATAGCTTTACCATAAACAGGTCTGCTTTACATGCATGCATTACTGCTTCATATATTGCATAATTTAGCCATTTCATAAATGCTGACACAAAATACTTGTCTGCTTTATATGCATGTGCTATTAGTGTAGTAGATGTTAGCATTGTGTTCTACAATGGATTGTGATTGCACTGCCTCATCTCATTATGTGTGTAGTGTTGTAGCCACCATAGATTCACATGCATATACACACACACAATTTTGTAAAGGCAGGAATCTAAAGAATTTGTTACTGACAACACCCGTTGGGGGACATGTGATCAGTACTGATCTTCTTGTTCATTTGGTATTTAATATTTTGCAGCACCAGCATGACAATTCTTGAGGTCATTCTACACAAAAAAAATTGTATAGCCACATTTTTGCGTGCATCTAGAAGCTGGAGTTTTCATAAACCTCAATAATAATTTAAGGGAAAGAACTCTGTTAACAGTGAACATTCAACATTTTTTGTATAGTTATCTCCCTTGTTGTACATAATACCTCTGGTTGTGATCCAGACACTAATTAATTTTTCACTATGTTTACCTGAAAACATACCTTTCTGCTCAATTATGAAGAGAATTGCAAATTGTATGTTGATGGATATTTTCTGAATATCCTGCATCTCTCTAAAGCCCACAATGTTTTAAAGCTGCAGATTGGATATAACTGATCTACAATGTAATAAAGGTATTCCGTTGAATATTTTGAAACTAATTTAACTGAACACTGTCACTGTCTGAGCCAGCAACAGCTTACAGTTAAATAATTTCAAAATATTCAACAGCTTAGTTGTATGTTAGCTTTGTGATTGGATTTCTAGAATGACAGGGTTATGCTCCGAGAATTCGATTCCGACGGAATCTGTACAGTATTGCAAATTTTATGCCGAGATGTTTATTAATCATTTTATGGTCAAACCTGTTAAAGACAGCTTCTGAGATGATCTTTATAAATGCCGATTTGCAGGCCAATAGATGACTGTTTTTGAAACTTTACCAAATATTATATTACCAAATTCTACCATTTAAGTGGTAAATAGTATGTCTATCCTTTTGTGCTGTTGGTAATATTCGGAAAATAGTCGCAAATAGATATTCACTATAGAAAGATTCTGCTCTTCTGGACCAGTCCTGAGCATTACAGGGTTAATAACTTCATGATCTTGCAGTTGGTGCGCCTGAAGTCTGATTTGAGGGATGTACTTTACTCACATAAATGGACACCTGACGCATATTTGCTGGCTAAGGCATACATCGCTGAAGATGACACGAAAGACTCAACTCATTTACCTAAGCTACAGATTCGCCATCCGGCAGCGCGAAAGATGTGAGTGGATGATTTTGCCATAATACAATATATGGTGACTGTTACTGCCATAGCATAATATATACACTATCACATAAATAAATCATTTGTACCGTAATATTATACAGAATTTATGTTTATATGTTTGAAAGGGTCTCAGACTCAATTATTAAAACTTTTGGAAAAGTGTGTATATATTCTGGGCAAATTCTTTAAAAAGAGAAAGGTTATTTTGTCGACATTCTTAAGATAAAATTGTTCAACTCCAAACATAATGTAGGCATGGGCCTTTTAGTGCTTTTTATACCATTATTATAATCTCCCTTTCAGCATAATTCTGATTAAAATCTGCTCAATAATTAAATAAGACCCTCACCACTGAGCATATAATTTTTCACAAAGTAGATTGTACTATCGACCTTGCCAAATAGCACTGTATATTCTGCTTGCATGGCTCCCCTATCTGGTTTGCTTAGTATTATTCTGTAAGCATAGTTGCAGTGATCAAGGCTTCAGGGCCATCACTACAAAGCTGTCACTGAATATTAAAAGGCAAAAGTTCACTCAAATTATTTTATGGATATTTACAAACCTAGCTTTATGGTTGAGCTAAGATTACAATATGGAGATAGCATGTGTGAAGGAGTTGGTTATTTTCACTATTTCATAAGCATTGTGTACAGCTTATATGTAGGCTTCCATGATTATCCGATATTAGCGAATATCACAAATTTTCTTTCAGCCATGATTTTTGTACGATGTCATATTGAAAAAATTTAAATATCGCCAAAATTGTACCTGCCTATTTGTAGCGCAGGGTTCTATTGCGGCAGTGTTCAATTTATTCCCAAACCAACATCTCTATGAGAAAGGGGTCGGTTTATATTAGGAATAAGTCAAGAAAAAGTTGAAGCTGATTCTCTAAAATTGTTGAAAAAGATAGACAATAACACGAAAATTGAATGCAATTTACCGGTACAATTTCTTGCCGCCTTGCTGTACAATGTATACCTCAAAACCACCATCGTGGGAGTGAAATTATTACCTGGGATGGTATAAATATTGTATATGTTTAAATAAACAAGGTTTATCAAATCAAAACTAATCCTAATTTTGATATTAAATGGTGTCACGAAAATGTATAAATCATGAGCTATTGCTCACTGTCCTGTTCTTGAGAAGTGGTGCGTTCACAAGTGTTATGCTTAATGAGACTGTATACACGCTTTATCCAGCAAGGTGAACTATCCAAGATGTTTCTGAAGGCTAACTGTTATTAGAAAAATATATAAATCATGTGATGTTGCTCACTCTATTTTTTTATGCGGGATGTGGTGCGTTAAAAATTGTTATAGCTAAATGAGACGTTATACACACTTTAGCAAGCAAGGCGAACTATCCGAGATGTTTCTGAAGGCTAACTATTATTAGTAAATGGGTACTCAGTAAATAAGATTTAAAGTACAGTAATACATTATATACTGAGTCCAAAACACGGGCCGACTCTCGCTCTAAATATGGAAACTTAGTGCATCCCTAATATCACAGGATTTGTATATTTTCACAAAGACGATATGAAAGGCCAAATTTTGTGATTAATTTTTTATGTAATATACGATGATTATAACAGAATACGCAACATTTAGGTTGTCCAGTATAATAATTTCACTTCCGTAATGATGGACAGGGTATATATTAAGCCATGGTGTAAGGCGGTAAGAATTTATACTGGGAAGCTGTGTCCTATTTTTGTGTTATTAACGATAGTTTTTAAGTACCTTGGCGACTGGATTTCAACATTTTGTTCAAATTTACCAATTAGAAGCCACTCCTAAAACTATTATTAGGCTAAAACCGATATGAAAACTCATAATGAAACCGAGATGCCTACATAACCTAAGCCGCACAGTCAAACTCAACCCATGACCAATTTGACCCATGAATTCATACCATAAAATAGGCTACACGATATCAAAATATCGCGATTCTTTTCACCGCAATATATCGCGATACCTCCTAGAGAAATATCATGCAAGCCTACATATATGCTGTTTGGCATTGTACAGAATTCTTCAAGAGCTAAAAAATATAAGTTAATGTTTCCAAAACAAAAACAGAAACACGTTAGTTAGTACAATTTTTAACACTGTAAGAAATTTTCTGTTGAATATTTTGGACTTAATTTGATTGGAAGGCAGCAATGCCTTCCAATTCAAATTAAGTTCAAAATATCCACTGATACATTTTATTTTGTTTTAGAAATGTTACATTATTTCTGAGCTGCATTGTATGATACGTAACATATTATTTGTCTATTTTTAGGCCTGATATAGCCTACATACAGAAAGAGAGTGTTGCACTGCCCGCGTTGAAACAAACAATGGGAAATAAGGCTGCTGAGAGACGCAAACGCACACAGATTCTGCAAAAAGCACGAGTTAAACGTGAGACATCTGTATCACATCAATAGCCATTCATGTATCAGTAAATGACGGACAGACATGTAATAAATGATAATAAATGTTATACAATTCTATACTATGAGGTAGAATGTGGATTGTAAAGTGTTATGTGCACAGATGTAACTATGCCTACTGTCTGTGATAAATAGAAATTACTACTTAACCCATTCACCGATAAATTCCCATATGGTCTTTTCAAGGCAGCAAAATATTTACTGCAGCAAACCGTGATTGCGAGTCAATTTCACTTATGCCCTATGTTGAAATCCCAAATAGACTCAGAACATGAAAATTTGATGTGAACATGCTGGAAAACTATTGAATATTTTGAGATTAAATTTGATGAAAATTGTTGCTTCCTTAGAATATATCGTCTACAAATATAAATTACAGTTAAATGTTCTATTATGGACAGCATGTGTGCGAGCAAATTTCATTTCCTAGTCGAATACATTGTCAGATTAATATGTCTAACCAAATTTTATTTGCGATAAAAATATATAAATTCAGGTCATGAGTGTCTGCTTTTGACATGGAGGATAAATATAGACTATATCTATTCTCCTTGAACATTAGAAACATTTTATTCAGTCTCTTCAGATTACTGAAAAAATTAGAGACAGCATTATTACAGCTTTTTATAGACCGTGGTAGTTATAGCGGACAAGTAGCCAGAAGAATGAGAAGAGTACTGAGAAACGTCACAATTGACTGATAGTTGTTGACCGGTTGCCAAAATGTAATTCAACATGTAATGAAACATCATATGAACAGCTGCTACTGACAGCTTGTATCGATGTGTCAAAATCTGAAAATACTTGAACAGATATACTGACGATTTACTGGACTCAAGTCATCAGCGGTCGTGACAACCAGCCCTATAGTGAGGGTATCACTATCATGAGTGGTCTAGCCAATATATACAATACCAATGGTGTCAGTAAATAAATGTGCATTGAAAGGCGTTTTATATTGAATGGGAATTCCACATTGCATTTAGAATTCCTTTAATCAAGAATACTGGTATATCTGTTGATGAACACTAATTAATCACAGAAAAATAGATCAATTATTTACTTTAATGATGGTATCTGTATGTATCCTGAATCAATATTGTTAGATGTATCATGATGTATGCAATACAATTTTTCGATCATGCCTTACTGGACTTAACACTGACACAATTGACCAATATTGGCTTCAATCAATATTATACTTATTGAGTAAATCTCAACATTTTACATGCTAATTTAAACATTGTGATAGTTCTACAGAAATTGTCATGCCAGTATTTTTCTCAAGAGTTTTTTCAGTTTTGACACAGAACCCGACAGAAATGGCTTCTGCGGTGGTCTTGAGAAATGTCCAATTTGCAGATCATGACAAACTATTTTGAAAATTAACCACTGGAATGACTGGTTCGATAACCGAGCCAGCCATTTCATTGATAAACTTGTAAAAATAATGTCTTTGTCTGCAAATGGACATTTTCTATGAGAAAATTAACATTTTGAACAAGACAAAATAAAGCTTTTTTCCAATATCTCATGGTACTATGTTATGCTTTCCAGTCAAATTTGCTTGAAAAACAGCAGTTTTAATATATATCGTAAATTATGTGTAGGATTGAAATGGTCAAAGAAACAATCATATGAGTAAACATTTATCTTCCCATAGCTAATGGATAATATATGATATGAGTTATCTCCCATGTCATGTAACTGTAGAGTAAGTTAAGTCACTACTTCGATGAGTGAAATACTGTAATGATCCTGTTAGTCTAACTTTTGAAAATTTCCTACTGGCATGACTGCAGTCAATGGAATGACTGCCAATAGTAAATTAAAAGAAATTGTCTTTTCTTGAACAAATTTGAGGCTAACCCTTTCAATAATGGTCAAGCTGGACGAGAATAACTTCCATATTTCTAGGCCAAGAGGGATATTTTTGAAAATTTTCCCGCTTAGTTTCTGCGATAAATATTCAAAGAGTCCTCTTGGCCTACAAATGGACACTCAATCAAAAGCACAAATTAAATTCTCGTGCTGTCATTTGCTCTGACAACATTCACACAACACTCATGTGATTGACAGATTTGATCCATGTATCCCTCATGGCATGGAAGATCCTTATTCAGGCCACTATATCAATAACACATATTTAAATATTGATTTAGATTTAAGCTTGTCATCGCTGACCCACAAGCTAGCTCGCCTTGGCATATCATTTCAGTCACACCAGCTTTTAACCCTCCTAGTTGTCAATTTAAAATTTCTGTGAAAATCAAGAACTGTGCATCATTGCATCATGACAATATAACATGTACACTGAGTGAATAGTATTTATTATAATGTTCATTATGAATGAGTTAATGCTGGTGTATCTACTGGCCAGTATTTAGCCAACTACACTAAGAAAACTTGGCAGAAATGGATCTGTGTAATTGATTAATATTAAATACAAGTATTTCTTGCCATATTGTTACAGTATTGAATAGATAATTAGTATTAGTCTTAAGAATAATAATCACTCCATCATTAAATGTGTAGCTGGTATATCTGCGTGCTGTTAACTATTTATTAAATGTTATATAGAATTGATTTGATAAAATCACATCAACTTGTTATTTATAACTTAAAGATAAATCATTTTAATGTACTGCGTGTTTGTTATGTTACCACCTGCCATTGTTGTTAGTCATGTACTGATCAGGATTACCAAAGCAGGGCCAAATTTATTACTGTGGCGGCCCCTGTGCGGTAATTGGTGGGAGTCCCTCTCTCATAGAGGGTGTGTGTGTGTGTGTGTGTGTGTGTGTGGTGTGTGTGTGTGTGTGTGTGTGTGTGTGTGTGTGTGTGTGTGTGTGTGTGTGTGTGTGTGTGTGTGTGTGTGTGTGTGTGTGTGTGTCCGGGGTGCTCCCCTGGAGAAAAATGAAAGTTAGATGGTCTGAGAAGCCATTTCTCAGAGTATCTAATTTTCAGTTTTCTCTGGGCGGAGGAACCCGGACACTCAGTCTATGGGAAGTGGACATGGATAAATAACATCCTTATTTTGCACACAATAAATTTCATTGATCTCTCCTCCTTACGCATTAGACCTTTAACCTTGTCTTCACAGCACAACACTACTTGCTGGAGGCAACCATAGAAATTTTCAAATTTGAATTTGGTGGAGGTCCATTGGCAAGTGCCCAGTCTGATATGTCCTAAATCCGTCTCTTGACCATAGCTTGCCTTTGCAGTGGTCTTGAGAAGTTGCCATTTGCATGCCAAAAGAAGACTATATTTGAAAATTTACAATTGGAATGACTCGATAACTGATCCAGTCATCCCAGTGGTAAATTGTCAAAAGCAGTCTTCTCTTGGTCTACAAATGAACATTTTCTACAAGAAAATTGTAATTTTATTGGCTAAATTATGTCATTAAATGGTTAAACCTTGTATTCAATTCATATCTTTACATCCCTTTAGCCGATTACCCATTTAACCCTCAAATTTATTCAAGAAAATTTAAATTTTCTGATAAAAATGTCCATTTGCAGACAAAGAGAAGACTATTTCTGAAAATTTACCACTGGAATGACTGGTTCGGTTATCGAGCCAGTCATTTCAGTATAGCCTTCTTTTGGTCTGCAAATAGACATTTCACAAGACCACTGCAGAAGCCGTTTTTGGCTGATATGAGTGTTAAAGGGTTAACCCGTATCATGCTGATGTGAAAGGGTTAAATGTCACCAGAGGCAGTAAAAGAAATACTGCAAAACATTTTGGAACCAATGTTGCTGAAAGCTGTTGCTGTCTTATATGGCAGCAACAGATTACTGCAACTTGACTTTTGAACATTTATATTATTTGTGCTAAGATGAACAGACTACTCTATTCTCCTGGTTCTATAGATATCGCATGCTGGTGCAGTAATCAGGACTAGCCGCATTTATTGTTCATAAGGCGCTGGTGAAAGCCAGTAACCTGGTAAATTGATTTCAAAATTTTAAATACCATACATTTTATCTAAGAAAATTAGGTCTGATGCTAGGCACCCATAACTTTAACTCAAATCAAACTGTAGTTTGAAGAGGTTTCTTACTAATTCTTTAATGGTCAAGACTGGGTAAGAAAATCTATATTTCTGCTTAAGCCCATGTCCATTTGCATGCCAACAGATGATTCTTTTTGAAATTTACCACTAGAATGACTGGCTCGGTTATCGAGCCAGTTATTCTAGTGGTAAATTTTCAAAACAGTAATTTCTTAGAATGCAAAAGGAAATTCTTCAAGAGCACTGCAGAGGGAGTATTTGCTGGATATGACAATTAAAGTGTTAATTTTCCATAGAGTCAGCTGTCTGTAAGACGAATGGTAATGAGTACTGAAGACTATTTCAGTTTAGTACATGACTATGCTACAGTGCACATAGGTCTGTTGTGGAGGTCTAAATTTAATACCTATCCATTGTGTTTAGTTATTGGACTATAAACCGTTTAAATATACAGTACATTAACATTGAATTTTGTAATTCTGTATTTACATAATTTTGACTGCACAATAGTACGAATGTGTTGAATTCATCAAAACCATTGTTTAGACCTAGCGTGTAATTATATTTCTCTTTGTTTATTGCTGGGGCTAATTTTAATATTTGTGCCTTGAATTCATAAAAGCTGATATGTTAACCAAATCCACAGAATGAATATCATTAATATTTTCAAAAATATATGTTGTAGGCAAAGCAGCAGTTTTTCATTCAAATTGTAGTAAATAGGGTCGCACAGTCAATTTGACTGTCATTAATGAGTAGGAAACTAGATGATGATATAACTGCAATCAATCATTGTCTTCGATGCCACAGGATTCATTTGGCATTTGAAATTTAGTCGGGAATGATTTTGATTTTGGGGTGGGGGTGTGGGGTTGTTGGTGTGAGCTGGGCGGTGGTGGGACAAAACGATGCAAGGTGGTACACCTCTATGACTTCAGCATATTAACCCATATACTAGATTGTAATAATTATTGTCCTTCTTATTGATACAGATCTCAAGAAAATCCTGAAAACTTATCATGCATGTTTAATAATAAATTCACCTGGCATGTTTAATTACTTCAGTTGTCTTTAAACATTATATGAGTCTTTAAATATTAAATCCATACAAATATTGAATCCAGATTTACATATATTTTGCCAAATATATCACCATGCATTTATTTGGGGGTGGGGTTGGTTGTTTTATATCATTATTTAGAGGGCACCTTCCAGTTCCGCTGGCCATATTTACTATTCATGTCATATGTATTTGAATTAAACATTTTGATTTCAAGCATACAGGGCCGTATTAAGGGTCCTGGGGGCCCTGGGCAGACGGTGTGGGGGTGTGGGTGGTTTGGAAATATGGATGCTCTCAGATGACTTCTCCTGCATATCTGGGGTAAATATTGATCTTTTCTTGATCAGGAATTTTTTCTACTTTCGCTTATTTTCTCCCAAAAATAGGTAGGATGTTTGAGGGTCTAGGGGTATGTGGTGTTGCCATTCCAAATGATATGGAAACAATTTGACCATTTCGTAACAACTCTGTTAATTGTCATTACGCACATTTTTTTTACAAACAAATGCATCATTCATTTATTCAACCTATAGTGTTATTTAAAGTTATTGCCATCTGATATTCATGAAATTGATTGGGTCCTTCATAGAATATTTCCATTTGCAGACCAAGAAAACTGTTTTTGAAAAATAACCACTGGAATGGCTGGCTCGAGAGCCAGTCATTCCAGTGACAAATTTTCAAAAATATTCTTTTCTTGGTCTGTAAATGGACATTTCTCAAGACCACTACATAAGCCGGTTTTTTGCCTATCTATTGCGATTTATTTGGCAATGGGTTTTATGCAACACATCACCTGTCACATCAATTTGTTGTTGATATACATATATATGAGCTCTATGTGAATAAGCCAGACAACTGATCGCCACATTATGCGAACATCTTCTTTCTGTCTTTATTGCTTGCAAAGATTGCAATAAGGGCATCAAATGCTAGTTCCTAGAGAAGATCATTTTCTGTGCTCAATAAGACCAATGCCTCGTTCCGCTGTTGTGTCATTGTTGACGGATGTTTGTTCTTGATTCAAGCCAGTTTAGAAAATGATCTTTCCCCTGAACAATTTGTCACCGGGATTGTTAAGAATAACCAGAGGGCTACTATGAATCATCAGATTAAAGCAGTACACGTACAACATTGTGAATCACAATGATATTTTACGTGTACTGCTTTAAATCTGATGTTGTTGATGGCTTGATATCTTTAAAAAATAAATAACTTGATTTCAGATAGGCCAGGCAGTCGGGGGCCCCCCTTGACACTCAGGGCCCTGGGCACTTGCTCCTTCTGCCCATAGGTCAATATGGCCATGCAAGCATAAGACTGCAGTTATAATGAACAAAGGACCTTTTTAGTTTATCCATCCATCATATGACGTCATTATCAACTATGTGGCGTGTTGGATGAAGTCATAATCAATGATGTCATGAATGACGCGGATAAGTACATCACGAATACATAATTGGTGACGGACCAAGCAATGTTGTAGGAAGTGTAGGTCTTTACTATTTAATAATGATGTTGAATATTTTGAAACTACTTTGACTGGATGCTGTTGCTGCCATAGCAACAGCGCCCAGTCAAATTAGTTTCAGAATATTCAACAGCTTACCTATATAGTTTTCTGGAAATTGATGGTCAGTGAGTTCATGGATCGATTGATCTGAACACAGCAAAGTGTGAGTGGAGCTTAACTAGAGATGGGCTAAAACTGGCAAGGTCCATTGTTGTGTACATATTTACCCGTATTTAGATATGCATTGATCATGTCTGCTGCTTATCTTTAAGTCCTTTCTCGGTAACTTCACTTTATTTATAATGTACATAATAACTGCTGAATGTGTTTTGAACATAAGAGGATGACAAGTTACTGCTGACTTACACAGCAAACAATTACACTCGGATTATATCACATTCATCAACTGCTTATTGGTTAATTACATTAATTTGTATATGTTTTTTCTCTTGAATATATTAGGCCTCTGAAAGTGTGAATTCAATAGCTTAGTTAGTTTAGCCTTAGGCTGAAAGCTCAACTCTTGAGATTTAAAATGAAATCTGTTTATTACCTGAACTCTTACAACTCAAATTTCACAGCATTTAAACTATAAAGCTGTTATACAGGGTATAGATAAGCTTTTGAAACTCAGAGGCATAGTGAGGGTGTCTGGCACCTGGGAGGATACCTGCCTTTTGGCACCCAGTCCATTCTCAAATACTGGCGCCCAGGGGCAAATTCCAATGGCACTTTTGATGCTCCCTCCCCATACCCCAACATTACACTGAATTCGGTGCTGATTGGCAAATGACACCCCACCCACCCTCGCTGACCAATATCATTATAAATTCATTTCAAGCTATTCAACAGAGTATTTCTGGCATTGTAAAGAATTTGCTATAACTCGCATGTAGGGATACATGTGTTAATGCTATGATATAAACAAATCTGTGAAGAAAAATATTTCTGAACCCGTCTCTTAAATGAACAACACGTATACGTACCACGTTCTTGTGGCATCCACATAATATTTCTGATGTTAACTGCCAGAGAGATCGCATGTTTTCACTAGTTTAGTAATGATGCTATATAATCTTAATCTCTGTTTATTGGTCAATGTTAATTTATTTCTGCTATTTGTTAGTTCTAAAGGCATTAGACAACTACAGCATATTCACACATAAATATGGTATTTATAGAAGATATTATCTGTATTATAATTTAATGTGGGGGTGTGTTTATATTTCTCAATATTTATCCAATAATTATTAGAATTTATGTTGTTATGAAATGAGTGTGTATCATAGGTGGCGCCTCCTTCATACTAAGCCTTCACTTGTAAATGCAAGAACTCTTTATGAAGCTATTCTTATCTGAGATCCTATTCTGTCACATAAATAGAGGATCTGAAACTCGGTCACATTTCGGTCAACCGAGTTAATAATTTATCAGATTGTATGAGCTTTAGCGAGTGCAGTGTGATAATTTTTGACTGGTTGATAATAGTGATATTAAATGGGACTGAGTTTGAGATGCTATTTATCATATAAATTGATATTTTGACAAATTTTCCAATGACCTTGATCCCCGAAATCTGTTTGAATGCACTATTTTGGGCGGTTCATTTTCATCGCTGTGACACATCGCTTGTTAAGCGTTCTGACCAAGACACCACAAATATAATGACGAACAAAACATTGTTATTAATTCTTACTTGAAATTACTTTTGATCCAACTTATAAAATTTCTTCGTCTGTCATGCAAATTTACAAACGTATTTCATAACTAGGTAATATATACATTACAAAATTTAAATCAACAATGTCACGTATCCTGCCGTGTTTACATTTTGGCTGTCGTTAGGAAACATTCTTGGTGTCCTGGGCAGTGGGCATGTGCGATTATTCTGCGTTTTCTGACCATAACATTAATTAAACCATTTCATAATTTGAATTCTGAGATCCCAGGATGTTGGCTTGTCACTATAGTGTGTTGCACATTTGTACAGAACTCTCATGAGTGAAACGCTATGTAAGTGGTAAACCACAATAATGCACAATGGTAAGAAAGGGACAAGAACCAATGTGAACATTCGAAGTAAGAACTTCTTTGATAAATTAAGCTCATTGCTATTTCGTATTAAATTTATCACGCTCGTTTAGATCCCATTTCTAAAAGAGTAAGATTAACTGCTGTAGACATTCTAACAGTGATTTAGTAGACTTTGTAACAAGGGGTGGTACACGTTTTACTGTAAACTGGCTTCCACTATTCAGCCCCTATCAGTTCAACTAGCATGATATCTGTTGTTTATTTAGGAATCAGTATTGCTGTAAGCTGTTGTTTTCTAAGATAATAACTACATTCAACAATGACATTTTAAATATGGATGCATTTACCCTTCATCTACTTCTTGCGAGATATAGCTTTTTCTGTGGAGCAGGTAAAATAATAGAAGGATCAATTTCTAACTATGCCCTGCCCCTTTCTAAATAAGCCTTTGTATCGGTGTTGGAATTAATTTATATACATTAAACCCTAAATTACCCGAATCCCAAATTCAAGGTAATTATGCAGGGAAGCTGTTGAATATTTTGAAACTAATTTGACTGGGTGCTGTTGTTGCCTATGACAACAACAGCTTCCAGTCCAATTAGTTTTAAAATATTCAATAGAATGTTTATTAAATTGTAAATTCATCAAAGACATACACTTGGCAGGCTTTTCCAGCTCCCTGATGGAGTTATGATTCTTCATTAATACTCATTATGATTGTGACATTAGCCTACATAGGACATAATGGACCTTTCCAGTTTTAGCTATGCCCCACCCATCTCTAGCTAAGCTCCACCCATATCTCGCTCGTGTTGGGATCGATCAATCTCTGAACGCCCTGTCTATCAATTTCCAGAAAACTATACAGGTAAGCTATTGAATATTTTGGAACTAATTTTACTGGTTGTCCAGTCAAATTAGTTTCAAAATATTCAACAGCATGTTTAAAAAATAGTAGAGACATACAATTTGTACGTGTCGAACTATTAAAGGTTAAAGATGGGCCAAATAGAATCATTTATGACGTCATCCTACGCGCTGCTTAGCTGATTATGACGTCATATGATGTCAGATGATAGATGGATATGCTGAAAAGGTGAATTGATTACGACGTCATATACTTGATTGACAGATCGGATCTCTCCATTGTTAAGTTGACCAGCAAATATTCTTATTACACCACATACAGGGCGACGATAACACTGGTTTAATATATATAAATTATTTTATAGACTTTTATTTGTTACTAATTTATTTATTTTGATCAGAGGAAATAAAATGATCTCAGTGACAAGGATAGCAGGCATTGTTATCTTTTCTGTGTCTTCTTAATAATTTCCATTTAAAGGGTTACTAATTGCATTTAAGAGGTATATGGTCAGCACACTGGGGATTCGCCTAGGCGAAAAATGTGAGGAATCGAATGTGGTTTGTTTTATAGGTCAGTTGGGTGAGGGAGGGGTGTGTTGGGGGTGGGGGTTTATGGGGTGGGGTGAGTTTGGGGTGGGGTGAGTTTGGGGTGTGGGTGGTGGGTGTGTGTGTTGGTGGTTATCATCTGTTATGCAGTGCATCACCTGATCTCCAGTTAAAATAAAGATTCATTTTTGAAACAAAAATACTAAGATCGTATTATTTTCTCACCTGGCTTGAAAGGTACATTTTACCAGTTGTCATCTTGTGTTCGGTTGTACCAGTTGTCAATAATTCTAGGTGAGCGATACAGGCTCCTTGGGCCTCTTGTTCTTTTGACAATTCTGGCCAAAACCTTAGGGTTATACTTATAGGCGATGACCTTTCTAGTTGAAATGTCTATGTTCCAGGGGAGTGATACAGGCCCCTTGTGCCTCTTGTTTAGAAACGTCTTTAAAAGTCCTCTCTGAAGCCGCTTGGTGGATCGATTCAAAACTCAGGAACCCCATCTAGGGCAACAACTGAACCAAGTTTGTTCACGAGAACTCGATTAGTCAAATGCTTAGGCGACCATCTTGGATGACCTAGTTTTCACGAAAATGACTAATCCAGAACCATTGAAGTTGGCACATATGATTAGTGACAACGCGGCATTAAAGTTTGTTCACGTGAAGTTGATATGTCAAAAAACATGTGGTCGCTGTGGACTAATCAAAATGTATTGGTTGGCGGCCATATTTGATTTTTTTACTTGATGCATTTTGAAGGCGAAATTGGTTTTGTGTAGGGTTTTTGTTATGCTGATTTCAAATTTGCCACTGGAAACTGTCACTTGAAACTGTCGGTCGCCATTTTGGATCTTTTTCCCGCCAAGGACAAAAAAATATCTCCGAAACAACTCGCCCAATTTCAACTATATTTTGCGGGAAGCATTCTTAGGGCATAGAGATCTAAGTTTGTTCTGGAAGCCCCTCTGCCAATTTGGTAGGCAGCCATCTGGCATTTAGGGACTGAGGCCCATGAAAATTTCTTCAAGGGAAGTTAGTACATTAACATGACCACCCTCAACCATTCAGCTCTAGACTTACTCTATAAATTTAGCTATGCTTCCGCATTAGCGGCGTTTTGGTGCTGAAATCTCCTATTGTCATATCATAGACATTGATATTATGTCAGCATTTCTTCATCGTATAACTAGGATATATATCCTTGTTAGAAACTGCTACAATAGTACACGAATGCAAACAAATCTGAAAACTGATATCGGTACTGCAGAAAGCAGTCCAGTCTATCAGTATGGCGTCCACGTTAGGCATTAACCCATAGCACACTGATGCCGATATTCTATCTTACGGTGTCAATAGCAAAGGAACTAGTGTACATTTTAAAACAATTTTGGTGGAAGATGTTGCCGTCTACGACAGCACCATCTTCCATCAAATTTGTTGAAAACTAAACACCAGTTCATCTTTTACTTTAATTTGAAATTTTTTTAATTTTGACATGAGAGTGGTACAGGTTAAGAGGGCATTCATGGGTATCTTGTCCTTATATTGTTTTGACACTTATGTTGGTATCTTTCAGTTGCATGTCCGATGCAAATACTGTCATAGGTGCCATATATTTTATAAACTACAATAGAGTGTTATGGTATGCAAAACAATACTTATTTTCATTTTCAATTTTCAATGGCAGATTGTCATTGAAGATGAATGTAATGATTGTCGTGCTTACCGTTACATAAAACTTTATCTTAGTTGATACTATATATGGAAAGCATGCCCGTGTTGGCATCGGACATAAGAGAGAAAAATACCAATCTAGATTTTAAAACAATATAAGAAACCTGCGACGCGTAAGCTCGCTCCTGGTTTTGCCCTAAATCAGTTTGTATTATTTCTTTACCTGGTATGAACATTTTTATGGACCCTAAAAAGTAATATTTAATATAATACTAAAAAGTAATAGTGAAACACGTGTTGTTGTTTGCGTGACAAATAATACAATGGATAGAATAATTACTTATTTTTGTTGAATTTGGATTTTATAAATCTGTAAATGTAGCTTATATGTGCTGTAGGGGCGTGTCTATATAAATAGACATGTTTCTCCGATGTACAGTAGCAAAACAACTAAAGACTTATTGTTAGAAATGGAACCATGCTAGAGACAGGTACCCTGCCGATAAATGTAGTGTAAATACCCCCCCCCCCCCCACCCCCCTTCCTCAATCAATTAACAAGAATAATTAAAATTTGTCCATTTTGTCTATAACATCTTGTTCAATCAAAGTAAACAGCCTTGCTCTACAAGATGCTTATATTTAATAAAGGTATACAGTAAGCGGTTATGGCTTGAGTCCAGTCTTCAGGTTAAATTCTTATGGCGTCCACGTTGGGCATTAACATGGCTATTTTGTTCTGGATAGTGTTTCCTTTACAAGATGATACTCCAGTGGTCAATCATATTCAATGTGTCAGATTTCAAAGTTGACAATATTCTCGCCAATATCGCCGTCAATGTATCGCCGATGCCTTGCCACGTCATTCCATAGGCTATGCTCATATCTGTGATGTGTCGGTCCAAGTTTTGGTTTTTCGTGCTCGAAAGATTTCGCGTGTTGCAACTCTGAGCCAAATCTTTAGGACGGAAAATAAAATAGTCCAGATGAGCGATACGGGCTGGTGGGTTCTCTTGTATCACATGTTTTTAAATATAATGTTTCAATTGTGTGTTACCATTTTTGTAGAGCCCTACACGAATTGGCGGCTGGCGGCACTTAGTAATTTGAATGACGTCCTGCGTACGAGAATTACGTAGAATGTTCAGGTGTTTCGATATGGCCACATGGTTGGACATGCGCAGGCTCAGTCTTCTAGTTAATGGAATTCTCATGAATTCCTGTTTCAGTGGAGCTACATATGAGGCTATTTGAAACCGTATTAAATGTCTTGAAAGTAATTTGCCATAAAGTCGTTGCTAGGCGCTAGCATTTGACGAATACCATGGCGTTCTCCTTGGCATTTACAATACAATATTTTAAGAGGGATCCGATCTGTTACTGAAGTATACCTGATGACATATCTCACTTGTTAGCCGACGTTACAATGAAGATGATGTAGGTCCGTCACGAAGGTGACAATAGCTCATCACGAAAGTGATCACGGACAAACAGACCGACCGACAGATGGACCGAATTGATTGTAGGCTAGTTATTCCCTTACTCCGGGAAGAAAGAATCTGTCCACTATGCACCCTGGATGAAATAGGAGATGAATTTCATTACCTATTCATCTGCGAATTCTTTAGCGATAAACGTAAAGAAATCTTCCCAAGACACTATTATAAAAGACCAAATTTTTCGAAATTTCACCAACTGCTTTCAACGAAGAA
>CM067370.1:69359656-69382156 GCA_034401795.1 Chaetoderma sp. LZ-2023a | reverse complement strand
GCGGATAACATCTCTCATCACAATTCTCCCATCTGGTTAGCATCCAGACCACCGGAGGCAGCATCTTTGATTCTCCCATCCGGCTGGCTTCTGGACAAACAGAGGTAGCATCTTCTTGATTCTCCAGTTTACTTAGGATCAGGATCACCGAAATTATCATCTCCGATTCTCGCAGACGGTTATTCTCGGATCAGTCTCTAGAGATCAAATCTATTTTTGCGCTTTATGTTCCTAAGAGTAGTATTTATTACAGAAGGTTAAACACAAGCACCACACTTTGCTGTTACAGCACCTTCTGCCATCTGCCATTTAGTACCCACCATCAACAGATTGATTATTATGCTATTGTATAGATTGCACGGCAACGCTAAAATATTTTTTTTAAATATTTTTAAAATTAAATACATGGTTACCTGTGCTTACTGCGTGAAAGACTTACATATGTCAAGGCTCCCAGCTTACGGTAACAGCTGATAAGCCATTCCAGTCCCTGATGGTATACGTGGGCAGAACGATTTTTTACGGTACTCATTCTCGCTGGAGGTGAGTTGTGGTGACAGACGGTGCATATTTCTCGAGAAGCGTTTTTTTAGTGGGATGAGTCGGTTCTCTTTGTTAATCTGGACTTGATTGTAAGCGATTATCCACTTTATAGATCATATATAATCGCAAGCTGGGAGATAAAGTTACTTGCGCCGGTCCTCGAGCGATGGGTATTGAAGATAGTTTAGCATGCTGTTTACACCCGATCTGTTGTGAAATCTGTTGAGTATGTAGCCCCCTATCGAGCGGCTCATTTCTGGAGATATTTAGTCGGTGAATTTCGTTTTGGTGGTAGGAGTCCTAAAAGGCATTTGGCAAAAGGCGCTATCATATTCTATAGTGGGACAGACTAGAGTGTTGTATGCATTGGTCTTGATGCTTGTATATGCTATGTTGAAATTTCTTCTGAGGAAACCGAGGGTTTGCTGGAAATGTTGCTGATGTGTTCATCCCAATGTAAATCAGATGTTATAGTGGCATCAAAATATTTAGCAGATTTTACGGCCTCTAGCGGATGATCATGCAATAAGTAGTGGTGTTTGATTGGATTGGATGGTGTTTTCTGCCGATAATAATACACATTGCATTTTTATCTCGCCTGTTCACAAAGTGAGAAAAGAGATTTTGGAAGAGGGGGAAAATGTCGGCGTCCGGTCTGGTTAAGCTTTTTTTAAATGCCATTTGCACCCATAAGGGTCCATCCGATTTAAAATAAACCACAGATATGTTCTATACGATGCCTACGACTAGTCTGCATCAAACTATACTTTTATCGTGTTTGAACTTTGAATATGTTCTGGGTCCATGGTTATCTTTCTTGGCTGTGTTAAGCATTTTTAAAATGACATTTGCACCCACAAGGGGTTATGTGATTTGATTATTTTATAGCTGATTTGTAGGCAGGTTATATATCCCGGTATAGCTTTTGGCTGTGTTAAGCTTCTTTCAAAAGACATTTGCACCCATAAGGGTTTATCCAATTTGAATAAAACTTCACAGATTTGTTCTCTACGATGCTTTATAGGACACATAAAAAAGAAACCGACATTCAAAATTTTTCCAGATTCCTTCACCGGTTGATTATTTTATGGCAGATTTGTAGGCAGTTTATATGGCCAATTATAGGTTTTGGCTGCGTTAAGCTTTCTTCAAACGACATTTACACCCAAAATGCTTAGGATTGGTCCATATAAAAGAGAAATAGATTTTGAACATTTTGACATATTTTTTACTGGTTTTAGACTTTGATTATTTATGACCTGCATCCGGGTTATGCTTAGTACCCTATGGTTAATGCTTTTTTCAAATGACAATTTCAGTGGTCCATCATATCCTGTGATGTAAAATTTATATATAGACGAGTAAGCTATTTGCTATCTTATCTTCTGATGGCTCTTGTTCTATATATGTACATGGCTTGGACAATTTATTTTTCACAGAATATTTAGTCCAATCAGACCGAGTCCTGCGGCAACATGAGAAGGCGAGATGTTTGGTATCGTCTAATACATCTTGTTCAGGATGGTATTTCATCAGCCAGTCTTCTTATCTTCTAATCTTCTTCTGCTAGCTTGTCGAGGTCTGCTTGTTTCTTGCATCAGAAGCTGAATATATTGCCAAGTATACCATGGTGCTATCGGCAAACAGTGGTATTTTATTTTAGCCCATCTGGTATATCATTGATATAGGAGAGGAACAGGCTGGTCCTAGTACTTATCCTTCTAGGACTCCAGAATCAACATAAATCTAGCTTGATTTTCCCCCGTCAACAACGACGATTGAATGCGACTGGCCAGTAAGGATGCTGTTTATACATTTGTTTGTTTTACCTCAGATACCGTAGTAATCAAGTTTGTGGACAAGGAGGTTGTGACTAAACTTATCGAATCATTTAGAGATGTTCATTATAATACAATCTGTCTGTTAGCCCTTGTTCATGTGTTTTGTGACATCGTCAATGAATTCGATGAGTTGAGTGTCGCATGAGACTCCTCTGCGAAATCCATGTTGCAGTGGATTGATGATGTTATATGAGTCTACATGTTTCCTTATATATGTTCCATTAGCTTGCAGCGCACACAGCTTAGAGATATAGGTCTGTAATTTTCAGCCTTGTATCTCTAAGATTTTTATCTCGCATTTTCACGAAGTTGAAAAAAGAGATTTTGGGAGAGTGTGGAAAAATGTTGGCGGCGTTGGCGTCCGCTCTGGTTAAGGTTTTTAAAACGACATTTGCACCACTAAGGGTTCATCCGATTAAAAAAAACCCTTCACAGATGTGTTCTATACGATGCTTAGGACTAGTTTACATCAAAACTATATCGATTTTTAAAATTTTTCTTTATTTTTCTCTAGTTTTAACTTTGACTAATTTTTGTGTCCAGGTTAATGCTAATCCTATGGTTAAGCTTTTTTTAAATAACATTTGCTACATTGCACCAACAAAGGGTCATCAGATTAAAAACAACCCCACATATGTGTTCTATACCATGCTTAGGACTTTTCCATGTGAAAAAGAAATTGATTTTCAAATACAAATTTTTTTTCTTTGAACTTTAATTACTTTATGCCTGTTTTGTATCCAATTTATACTCATAATTTCTTGGTTAAGCTTTTTTAAAATGACATTTGAACCCACAAGGGGTCATCCGATTTGAATAAAACTTCACAGATGAACATAGGATGCTTAGGACTTGTCGAGATAAAAAAATATATTGATTTTCAAAATCTTTCCATCTTTTTTCGGCATTTGAACTTTGATAATTTTATGGCTGATTTGCATCCAGGTTATATGTATTATGCTGTGGTTAAGGATTTTTCAAATGACAATTTAATTTTAATAATATTTTTTCGGCATTTGAAGTTTGATAATTTTATGGATGATTTACATCCAAGTTATATGTATTATGCTGTGGTTAATAGTGTTTCATATGACAATTTAATCAGCAAAGACTTATCCAGCTTAGATAAAATGTGTTGATTTATTATATATGCTTCTTAAATGTAGCCTGCATCATGTTAATGTACTTGTTTTTGAAAATGTTTCTTCCATTTTCAGGCTATGCACTTTGCTTATGTTTGCTTATCTTTGGACCATTTGCCTTTCGGTCATACTTGGTGTGGCAGTAGTCATTGTACTGCAGGTTGCTACCAGGAATAAAAGCTTTATGGTTCAGTCTTCGAGCTATGCTTCTACGAAGCTTGGCTTGTCCGTTGGTTAGTACGATCGATGGTTATTTTGAATCAACAAGCGGATTGTCAAATTTCAAAATGAGAGTGTATCCATCCTGTGATGTATAATTAATATAGGCCTACAGGTAATCTATTTTCTATCTTCTGATAGTTCTTGTTCGATATATGTGCATGGCTTGGACAATATCTTTTTTACAGAATATTTAATCCAGTGCAGACCAGGTCATGCGGCAACATAAGAAGGCGAGATGTTTGGTAACTTCTGATGTTTGGTATCTTCTGATACCTCCGGTTGGTTTAGGTTTTCTATTTAACTCTACATTTTGAGTTATATCTCAGGATTGCTTCACCCATTGGGATATTACTTGGACACACGCTTAGCTTTCCCGAGAAAATGCAGCAGAATGGTTTTGCGGTCATAATGTCATTGTGAATTTGACAAAACTATGTTTTTAAAGTAGATTTTTGGTTAAGCTTTTTTTTTAGCTCTGCATATTGTCTTATCGCACATGACTGCTTCGCTATATTGGGACCAAATATGGACACATACTTACCTATACACGGAGAATACATCAGAATAGCATTTGGGTTATACGATCACAGGTCAACGTCATTGTGGCGTTCTTACCAAACTATTTTAAAGCTTTCTGTTTAAATGTACGTATTGTCTTATATCTCAGAATTGCTTTGCCCTATTGGGCCTAAACATGGACACGTGTTTATCTATATCATGTGGATTCAACACAACAACATTGATGTCAGATATCGAGGTCAAAATTGTGCCTTTTGAGTTTTTGCATGTTTACGCCCTCAGCATAATGTGGACCATTAGCCTATCTGTAAGACTTGCCAAGGCTTGTAGTGACTGCTTTTATGGTTCAGTCTTGAGGTGACCTTATGGCTTCGCCATTAGGTATTGCCGTGGGTATCGTGGTCTGGCTTTTCAAGATTGGATCGTATGGTGTATTCATTGGTTAATCACAATCAATACATGCCTTTATGTAGTCATAGCTTTATTCACACTCATTATTCCAACACGCACCAAAATACTATGGGAAATAATAAGACACTTTCTGTCAAAATGCGCTGAAATAAAAAATTCCAAAATCTTCACGAATATAGCATTATTGTACCGCTGATTTCTTGTTATACACTTCAACAAATATGGGGTGATGTTTCACCATATGCACTCCCAAGGTCATTGTCTGGGACGGGCTTCCAACGCCAACTAGCTATAGACTAACTTCAATATATCTATCCCACATGATGTTTATCCTAGTGACATTCTCAAGCTGGGAAGCAATGTCTGGCATAAATACCTGCTGGGAATAATCTGCACATGTTCGACTGTCCCCCCCCCCACCCCGCCCCACCCCTTGCCCTGGGCATATTTACAATCACAGCACCATCAAACACTTTATCAGTAACATCTGGGGTATTTTGTGACAGAGAACAAATGTTTGCAAGGCAGTCAAGTAAGTCTGATTTAGAGACATATCGGAGGTGACTCATATCAGAAATAGATGGGGGACATTTCTGATTTTCAAACTGAAAGAATGTATCATAGTTTTCCTGTCTCGCCAGACATGCACGGTAAAGCCTTGTGAATAGAGTATAATTAGTTTTTGATGATAAAAGTTGTTCTTTACACCTTGATTTGAGCTTTGTATTAGGTGTACTGAAGAGAGTTAATTTGTTTTTAGTCACCAGATCACGGATGGGATGCTCTTCCTTCGTTATCCCACAAAACCTTTTATATCGAATATCTTCTATTTGATTGTTTGAACCAGATCCTTGCACTTTATGCCATTTGTATGCAAAGTCGCCATGGCCCAATTGCCTTCAATGAATGAATTACATATAGCCCGAGGTGCTGACACTAATGCTGATACATTCTTATACCGTGTACTGATCGGACTAGTTCATGATATTCTGTTTATGGTTTTGAAACTCTCTTCAAACTCATGCACTACTCTAGATATCTCTCGCCCTCCAATCACCCGTCTCTTCAAAGCTTGCGGATTTTCTGTCAAACCAACGACACCACCATCATCCTTTATGAGTTCATTGATCTATTTGTGCTATTGGTCTATAGACGTCGCTGAAAGAACGAAAGATCCTCAAGTTGTCTTCAAACCCCAGGATGCATTCTACCTAGGTTCACCATGCCACTGGTGTGGATCGGTAGCCGCCTGGCATAGTTGGTGCGGTTTAGTAGGAAAAGGGAATTATTTGCGGCAAGGATTGAACCTAATCTGAGTTTTCTCTCACAGATTGACCTAACAAACTGTAGCATAATTAGCTTTAACTGCAAAGTAATTGTTCAGTATTTGAACTGTGGTTGTTTTGCCCACTGTACAGATGCCCATTCATTAAAGGGAAGGGCGGTCTCCCCAGCATGTACGCGTAACAGATGCTCTTGCCATACACGTTGTTGTAGTATGAATAGACTTGCTGCGGTCACTTTGTGTGCATACCTAGCCCTTGTAACATGTTGCCCAGTCAGCATAGCATCCGAACGTCCTGGTGTCGCAATGCCGGCTTCTACATAGAACATCATCCAGCCACTCCCCTGAAGCCAACCTTATCTATGTAATTTTGGAACATTCATCTCTACACGTAAGCCACGCATCACAACCACGATTTTGTTTTCTCCACGAGTTTCTGGCCATAACATCTGTGCATGTTTAGCAATAGCAACAAGTAAACGCTCTGCAGCACCCACTGCAATCTGTGTGGTATTTAGGTGATGTTTTGTGCCTTCAATCATATCCATTGCATGTAATAGTATACAAGTCGAGTGAGCATTCTCACGGAACAGAGAAATAGTGTTACATTTGCGACCATTTTGTCCATTTGATGCTGGTGACTGGCATACTACGCAGCCCACGACTGGTAGGCATCAGGGTCTATAGTTGAGGTTGGTTAAATAAACTCCATTTGGGTCAGCCATTGTTGTTATTTTATAATATCTTCACTGAGCTTGATAGAATCAGGTTTTAAGTCGCATTGGTTGACGGGTACATATAGCATCAGGCGCTTTACAAGCAGGTGGAATCATGGTGTAACTGACAGGAGGTGCGGAAATTGTCTTTACTTCAGCAACATCATAGCTAGAGCTAGTAAATGCGTTTTCTCAAATTCTGTCGATTCAATTCCGTTTTACCGTGGCAGTATCCTTAATGAGGTGCGTGAAGTTGCTTCCTAGTTCCCAGTTCCTAGTTCCATATTTTTCGAAAAATAAGGAACTACAGGAAATACTAGGAAATCGGAACCGCGCGTGGTAGGAAACGTGATCTAGATCACACGAGGAGCTGGCAATCATATTTATTGAAGATAAGTAGCCAGTTACTTATTTTCCAGTTACTTAGTTCAGTTACTTATTTTTTCAAAAAATAAGGAACTAGGAACTGGGGAGATTACCAATAAACATCATTTGATAGTTCCCTTTTCTATTCCTTAAAGAGAAATCATCGTGTGCCGCAAATGGTATTTCTATGATAGAAATAACTTGTACAAACAGAAAAGATTTTATGGACATATTAATAAACAAGATTTATCAAAACAAACGCAGCTAAAATAGTTTTAATACAGTTATATAATTTTAGGTTAAGAATATACTTACGATTAACTTATATCTAAGCTTCCTGTGCTTCTAATTGTTTACTGAATAAAAATAAAGAAACTTAGCGAAACAGTCCAATAATATAAGTTAAATCGTATCTACTTATGAAATAATTCAATTAGGACTTAATTTATATGGTGCGTTAATTAATTTCTCGTTCAGTTAAAGCGGAAACGATTTGCATATTTGAATAACTAATCTATTTATTTAATTTGATTTCCGCAATTTGTACCTATATAAAAGGCAACTGTTTGTTCAGAACAACTCAAGAACTTCTATATTCTTCATTTGTAAATCTTAGGAGCAGAAATTCCAGGAGAAAATACCAAAAGTTTAATATTTAAGTTATTAGTTTAAGCTTAATAACGACAAGTGTAATACCATGATGCAAATATCGCTGACTTTCTGTGGATTGGCCGTCGTTGTCGTGTTGCTGTCCGTATATGGTCTGGCTGCTGGAAGACCGGCTAGTTTGATCGAAAGAGTGGAACAGGAGCGAGCCAAACGAGCAAGTAAGTTATTAACTAAATTTTAGTTCCAACTCACTAGTATAAATTTGCCTGTCTGCCTGCCTGCATGCCTGCGTGCCTGTCTACCTGCCCGCCTATCTGCGTGTCTGTCTGCCTGCCTGCCTGCCTGTCTGCCTACATAAATTACTGGCTGTCTGTATGCCTGCCTAGCTGCCCGTCATTTATTCGGTCAGCCAGCCAGCCCAAGAAACCATCTTCTATATTTCATGTTACGTGAGCTGCCTTTAGTTACTACAGTTGGTTCTCACTGGGGAGATTGCTTAAGAAAAGTTTCAGTGCATCGACGTCAACTCGTCAGTCAATCAGTCCTCAGTGCACATGCCCCATATAAGTCTATATAAATTTTTGGGCATTTAATTGCCACCACATTCCTGGATATATAATTAGGTATAAATGAAATATTTCCAAGCCGCGCGGTATTCCTTTTAGTCAAAATCTAAGATGTTTAATGTAGCGCAGCCTAAGTAGATATGTTACATTTTGCTGCATAAATGAGATGAGACTAAACGCTCTTATCACTAATTGTCGGGACGGATTCTGATAAAACTTTTCTTTGGCTATTTGCTTATACTGAAGTTATCAAAGCCATCAAAGATGGCCACCACCATTACCCATCGTGCAAGATATGCCCAGTACATTGTCATCAATCACTGTATAATGGATGAATCCACCATTAGCTACGCCCCGCCCATTTCTAACTAAGCTCCCCCACCCCTACCTCTCCCACCCTCACCTCTCTCAATCAATCAATCTACGTGGCAGTCGTTTGTAAATCATCTCTACCTACAACCATCACCTAAGATGCCCTACATCTCAGGTATATAGCTGCGCTTTACACACTACTAACCTTATTTTAATTAATTTTTGTATGTGTTTTCAGTACTTGTCGGTGGCGTGCCCTACGTGAACCCAGCTGTTTATAACGCAAACGGAGGAGTGCTTGTTAATATAGGTAGGCTGAGTGGTGATTTGTATGACGTAAGCATATATACTAGACATAGAAACTACAATCTTCATTTTAATAAACTGAATTGAGTAAATGTGTTTATTATTTGCCTTACCTGTGTATGGTTGACCGGGAAACGGATTATTCGTTACGTCTCTAATGCAGTTATTCATATCAGTTCAAGATTTAGATCCGCTATTAGCGCGTTTGAATACCTTAAACGTAGCTTGGCTGAACGTCGTTGCTGCTTCACGTATCCACACCAAAATATGCACCAGAATAGGCCTACATGGTAAAGAATTTGATACAACTTGTGTGTGCGTCTGAAAAAGATCAAACTGCACAAATCATGAAGTAATATTGTCATTGATATGGCTTAAGAATTATAGTAGGCAAGGTCTCTGGAATGCAAAGAAAGCACCGAATAATAACATAAAGTTTGTAAATATTATGAAAACGTGAACAGTTTACCAACCTGACAATTTGGTCATTTCATCCTACTACCTAGTATATTTCTAAACAGCACATTCGGTTCTTGGTCTATAGATTTGGATAAATAATTTCAGTTGCATGAGTAGCGCGTTATTGCATTAAAACTATGTATGCCTATGGTTGCTTGGTTCGTTTGCCCGTTCAACGCATTTCAACAACAATTAGGCCCGATTTATAAGTCGAACTTCGCTTGTGCCGTGCCAGCTAAATCTGCCTGAAAATGACAGAGTCCACTATAAATCACCCAGTCGCCATTAGTGAGGCGCGACAGAAAGTTCGACTTACAAAACGGGCCTTAAAGTACTATAGACTCTATGGTTCAATATCATCCTTTGATGGATAGATAATATATGTGATATATTGCAGGTGATAATAGCGGTGCTATTGGCTATGCGAATGGACAACCATATCCGATTGCAGGGCTTAATGCTGGTAGACTTGTCTACCTGAACGCACTCTTCAACAATACAGGTTAGAATGATGCCTTCATTCTGTCTATTTTACAATAATAATAATAATAAAAATAATAATAATAATAATAATAATAATAATAATAATAATAATAATAATAATAATAATAATAATAATAAAGTAAACAAATTATTTTTTTAATGATTTCGCGAGCATTTAACAAATAAGACATGTAGGTTAAATCTTACATGAAGCTTGAATTGAATAATAGTACTTTTGCAACTCAGTAAATATATGGATCTGAAACGTTAGTGTAACGGTTGTAATTATCACCACTCATCAGTACCATCACTTAATTTATAGGATACTCTCTGATTAATATATATTAATTTTGTTCTTTGCTTCGCTAACACGTTCATCACTTAGTTAGCAGCACGCGTGCCATCTAAGCTTAATGAATTGGACTTTATGACACTCAGATCAATTTTACATATGGATGGTTGAAAAACCCCGGACATTCTAAAGACTGTTACTGTTGAAGCTAACAGTGACGTACACCAACGCAACTTTCAAACGAACACTATAGGGGCATATTTCTGTTCAATTTTTCTACTATTCCTTTTAAGTTGTTTGCGTACCGGTACAAACAGTAAACGTACTAGCGTAGCTCAATTAACATCTGTAGTACATGTAGGATGCAACTATGATTCAGTAACATGTAGGTCTAATGTATTATGTGTTCATGTGAGCTGATTATTTATTGCAATTTAAAGAGCTTCAATTTCAGAAGGTTTGTGTAAATTATAATTTTGTATTGTGTTGTAGTTGGTAATGGAACGTTTTTTTACGGAGGTGACTCATCTTGGGGATCAATGTCTTCTGAAGGAATCTTCATCGTCAATAATAACAACAACAATAACAAAGATACCGTGACGGACACGCCCACCACGTCCACCCCAGGACGTAAGCGACGAGCCATTGCGCTAGCTAATGCACCTTACTACGCAGGTAGGTTTCAGAAATCAATAGATGGATCAAATCTGTCACTCAAGTAAGGCCTATATGACGTCATAATCAATTACGTCATTCTATGTAGGCTGGCGTTACAATCAAAATACGTAATAAATGACGTAGCTAAGTTCGTCATGAACTTTTAAAACGTCCATGATTTGCATCGTATGTTTTTACTATGTAATACATATTCTGTTGACTATTTTTAAACTGGGTTGCTTGTGCTCCGTTGCTGTTATAGGCAACAACATCACCCAGTTAAATTAGCTTCAATATATTCAACAACTTACGTGTAGGCTTATAGTTACCTTGATAGGCCTAATGTGATTCAGGGTTCCTTCATTCCCAACACGATCCCAACACGATCAAAGCTTGAGTGGAGCCTAGCTAGAAATGTGAGGGACATAGCTAAAATGGATGCCATTTGTTGCTTATATATCCGCCTCATAATGCATACACCCAGATGATCTTTTGATGCAAGTCACGTGTCACATGAAGTGCTTTCTGTGGTCAAATGCTAGTGGTTGCTTAAGGAAGGTTTCTTTACTCCCTCCTTTCCCTAAGCCCATTCTCAGACACCCACTCCCACGCACGCCCATGTGGCAAGTAGCCCCCCCCCCACCCCCTATATATATTCTGACGCTACAGAATAATATAAGATCCTGTTTATTAATAGATGAATTGGGGCTTCGTCAATTCCTGCCTCTATATTTTCTAAGTACAACCATATTGTCAAGACGTCAAATTCTTTACTATATTTCAGATAGAGAACTTTGCAACTAATTTAACTGAAAACTCAACAACATGGTTGCTTTCAGTCAGAATAGTTCCAGATTATGCAATAGCTATAGTTACTATGAAATTAACATTAAGAAGTGAAAACCATAAATGGATTCCATTCGACTTTAATCGAAGCAAAACGATGCAATACATCCTAAAGTTGTAACGATCTCGATACTGTTTGGATATACGCTTACTCAGGCTATAGGCCTCCTGTTAATTTAGCCATTGAGTCAAACAAAAACTTGCATAATATGGAAATGCGGGTAACGATATGTTTAATGTACCGGAATAGGCCTAAATCAATGTTCTTTGCTGTATTATACAGGCGGTAGCAGCGATGGTATCGGCTATGTGAATGGACCGGCGGCTCTCATTCCAGGTATGCAGCAGGTTTACCTTTCCATGTTCAATCACTATGTATTGTGCAGGTGTATATGTGATTGTCATTTACTACACATCATTCTATTGGTTAATTGATTTTTTTCGCTGTCGAATCGTCAACTCTTATTATACAGTTCCTTATATTCATCACGATAAATTGAGTTCATCTCGCAAATAATGTTGCTGACATTTCTTATGTCTTTAAGAACAACTTCCTTTTGAAATTTGAGTTCTACCTACATATGCGTAAATATTAATTAGCAAGATATTAAATATTCTGAAACTAATTGGACTGGAAGATGTTGCTGCCTTACGCATCACGTGCTTTCAGTCGAATGTGTTTCCAAATAACTACGAGAATATTTCCCACGTCGTATATGTGTCTTATCTGTTTTAATTAAAAGAGCTATTATATTTGTGTGACTAGTTAAAAATTTACTACCGTTTATCGTTTTGTTCAGGTGTAAATGTGGGAGGTTTCGGGTACTACAATCGACTCCCTAACACAGGTAAGAATAATGATATGTTTCTATAAAATAATACCGAATGAATAATTAACGACACATGGACATTTTATGGTTTTTGGCGGCCATCTTGGACGTCATCTAGAAAATTATGAACTTCCGATGGTCAGATTATGGTAGCATTTTAGTATGTTCTTTGGTACACGAAATCCTACCATAAAACGTTGAAAAACCATCTGGAGCAATTTTTGGGGTGTCAAACAATATATTGTGCCTACTATACGTCTACCATTCTCATTCTCTATAAGATTTCCCGTACAAATAGTAAACGTGCTAACGTATAGTTAATTTACATCTCTATTACCATTTGATTGCAACTATGATTCAATGAAGCAACTCTTAATCGCTACTCACAAAGTACATGCCAGTCTGTCAGCATGTCTGCCCATACATCTGTCAGTCAGCCGGTCGAAGTTTTCTAATGTCTCTGGCAAAGCGGCTTATGTCCCACCAATTACGCGTGTACTTAGTGTCATCCATACGCTCTGGGGTTTCTTTCATACAATGTTCTCACGTGTGTTGATTAATTATTGCAATTTAACCCTTTAATGTTTGTATTTGTTCCAGTGGGCTAAATCAAGATATTTGCTTATTGAATGTGCATTTGTAGGCCAAGAGCAGACTATTTTGAAAATTTACCACTGGAATGACTGACTCGGTTATCGGTAAATTTTCAAATATAGTAATTGCTTGCCTTGCAAATGGGCATTCCTCAAGGCCACTGTAGAGGCCGGGATTGGTCGCCTTGGGCGTGTACGGGTTACAGAGCTTCAATTTCAAAACGTTAAAATTTTTGTATTTTGTTATAGTTGGAAATGGAACGGTTTTGTTAGGAGGTGGCTCATCATGGGGATCAATGTCTTCTGAAGGAATCTTCATCGTCAATAATAACGGCAACAACAACAACAATAATAACAAAGACGCCGTGGCGGACACGCCCACCACATCCACCCCAGGACGCAAGCGACGAGCCATTGCGCTGGCTAATACACCGTACTATGCAGGTAGGTTTTATTAACCAATGGATGAATCCGATCTCTCACTCTACTAGGGCCTATGTGACGTCTTAATTAATTACGTCATTCTACACTATAAAAATTCTGGCTAAATGTTAAGCTAAAATGTGGATGCAGATAGGTACCAACATGTGGATTAACGTTTAACCAATACGTAAGACTGAACGTTCATCCAATTAGTTACATGTTTACCGAGTAAACGTTTAACCAATTAGATAAACTGTTATCCAGTAAACGTGTAACCAATTAGATACACGTTTACTCAGTAAACGTTCAGCCAATTAGTTTAACGTTTACCACATAAACAGGTAAATGTTAATCCATATGTTGGTGTCAGCTAAGCTGCATCCACTTTTAAGCTAAACCTGCAACCAAATCAGGACGAGTGAAATGGCAAGAAAAGTTCACAGCCAAATCCTCACTGACGGTTAATATCTAGCTACTGAAATGCAATACAATGCATTCTGGGAGCAAAGGATTTGCAGAGCGCAGTTAACCCGTCAATATTATGGAAGAGGTTTGGGGTAGTGGTGCTAAGTATATGATTGCGCACCCCCACTCCACCAACGCACACTCACACGCACACACAGGCACGCACACGCACTCGCAAAAGATGAAGTCTGTCTGTCTGTCTGTCTGTCTGTCTGTCTGTCTGTCTGTCTGTCTGTCTGTCTGTCTGTCTGTCTGTCTGTCGGTCGGTCGGTCGGTCGGTCGGTCGGTCGGTCGGTCGGTCGGTCGGTCGGTCGGTCGGTCGGTCGGTCGGTCGGTCGGTCTGTCTGTCTGTCTGTCTGTCTGTCTGTCTGTCTGTCTGTCTGTCTGTCTGTCTGTCTGTCTGTCTGTCTGTCTGTCTGTCTGTCTGTCTGTCTGTTTGTCTGTCGGGCTCGTTGGTTGGTTGGTTGGTTGGTTGGCTGGATGGCTGGTTGGATGGCTGGCTGCGTGGCTGGCTGGCTGCGAGCATGCGTGCCTGTGTGTTTGCGTACATGTGCGCCGTGTCCGGAGTTGTATCTAAAAAACTACTAATCCAACTTGGCTCAGATATTAACACATCGAAGCAACTTGTTGAGAAGGAGCGTTTCCAAACTTTGGCCGTGATGCGGCTAAAACACCCGGATCCGGATCGGATCAAATTTTGGATATATGGATGTCTCGGAAATTACTGTTACGATTTGGCTCACATTTTAACACAAGAAATGATGTAACCATGTTCAAGGTTTTCAGTTTTATGTTTTACACCCAGGCAATTACAAATGGATTCCATTAATTTGGGTGAGATGCGGAATTGACTTAAAATCACACTCTTTTCTCTTTCCCCAGGTGGTAACAGTGAAGGTATTGGCTACATGAACGGACAACCTCTAATTGCAGGTGTGCATTAATCTGATTAACATAAGTCAATAGATTAATATTAATCATTAATGTAATTAACATATTCATGGACGAGCCATTATTCAATGACTTATATTCCACCACAATGGACGATGTTCGCTTTAAGACAGGCGTATCTGGAAGCTATGCAAACAATAGTTTTTGTGCTACTGTAAGAATGCTCATCAGTCATTTTTATGGCGAAATAATGTACATTATTCATCTAGTAAACTCATTTAGCTTAATACCTGATTGACAGTTTGGCTTCGATTGTCAATCCAATGACGTTATCTTATTTGTGGTATGATTGTTGTTAACTTCCCGTTGCTTCCCTCAGTGAACAGGACAAATTCCTGTTCATAATGTCCTGCAATAACGGTGACACGGAGGTCTGCAAACCGGAACTAAAATATGTCACTGATTGTTTCATGAAAAGGCAGAATGTGTTGGCTCCGAAACAATCCACTAACTCACGACCATCACTAGTAATTACAATATCAGATCGGCAACGAATTTTGCTGTAGGTACATTATCGTCCTTTTCTATGACTGCTGGGTGAAGAGGTGGCATCGTTCTCTTCTGTTTCATAAAATCTCATGGTGATTAAACTGGCATGGGATATTGAGATAGTGGTGATGCGGCTTCTTTATTCAGTGGGGTTGGGGGTGGGTGTTGTTGCTGCCTGTTTATTAAATAGCAAAGACATACAATTCGTACAACGTGTCAGACTATTAAGCGTTAAAGACGGTTAAAGACGGACTATTCGGAATCATTCATGACGTCATGATTATGACGTCAGCATACACGTCACTTAGTTGATTTTGACGTCATATGATGGATGGATAAACTGGAATGGTGAATTAGCGCTGTTAAGAGCACCATATGAATAGTGAACGTCATGAGCCAAGTTGAGCTTTTCTTTGTAAAATCTTACTGAGTTAATTTCTCATGCAAAATACACACTAATGACTGTCTGATTCTCCGAACCTAGGAACTAGAACACATTTTAAATAAGTAACTGATATACAAAAAAAAGATAAATACGTAGAAAATTGGATAGCTATTATCGTGATATATGACTTCAATAACATTGTAGTAATTAACCTTTCCAGAGTAGCCATCTTTCATCTGAGTCATATGACGTCATAATCAGCTAAGCGGCATGTATGATGACGTCATAATCATACGTCATAAATGATTCTATATGGCCCGTCTTTAACTCTTAATAGTCTGTCACGTTGTACGAACTGTATGTCTTTACCATTTAGGCCTTAATAAACATGCTATTGAATATTTTGAAATTAATTTGACTGGGCGTTGTTGCTGCCATATGCAGCAACAGCACCCAGTCAAATTAGTTTCAAAATATTCAACAGTTTGCCTGTATATTTTCCTGGAAATTGATAGTCAGGAAGTTCGGAGATCGATCGATCTCAACACGAACGGGGTGTGGGTGGAGCTTAGATAGATATGGGCGGGGCATAGTTAAAATGGAAAGGTCCATTGTTGACCAGACGAACTGATTAAGGCATGTTGTGGCCACTATTCACATGCCGTGTGCAGCTATTATTGCTGATAGAAGAATATCTGGAATAACTTTATTCATCATAAAGTTCTATTGCGATTATCAACATATGGAACTTAGATATTAAGTTATAATAAACCAAACTGTACCAGAGAATAGTACCAGATACCCTGACTAGCCGGTCTCCTGGGCTATTACTGGGCCAATATGGCTATGGAGTGAAAGTTGATCTAGTATTGGTTCAGGAAGATATGTTATTTGGGTAGTTATTGGCGTTTGTTTAGCATTTTACAAGCAACACAGCTTCAGCTATCAATATGATTTTAACATTTTTTGTCGGGAAATGAATTCTCATTTTAAGAAATAAAATTGTTCATTATTGTTATGCGATGATGAAATTCTGCATTGAGTGCATTCTATTAATATCGAATATTGGTGTTTGAAATTAATTCAAACTCGGGATCAAATATGGCAAAGTAGCTGTGCTATTGTGGGCATGATCTAAGACATGCCGCCATAGTCATTCAGTCATGCTTTAAATTGCCACCTTAAAGAACTGGTTACTAATGGCATATCGTAGACTTTAAAAGCTGTTTTATTGTAGATCAGGGGTTTTAAAGATTTCAAATATTTCTTCAATTTCACAGCTACAAGTAAAATTGATTCCAATATATTCTGAGGAATATTTCTTACATAGTATGGAAACACTTTCTCATTAGCATTGAATTGTCGGGCTACAGCATTTTCATATAAGTTGTAGAATTCTAAACTTTTGTTCTATTTGTTCCAGGTTTAAACGTAGCAGGAATTGGGAATTCTATCAATGGACTCACCAATGCAGGTAATGCTAATTATGCTTCCTCACTTCTTCAGCTATTATGTTATATGGTTGCTACTTGGTCAAAGTAGCGATCTCAAAACTAAATTGATTCTCTAGGGATATTACATTTTATGATATAATAATAATAAACACAGTTTTGTAAAATTTGAATTTCTTTCAAACATATATAGGCCTGCAATTCTGACTTGTCGTACTATGGATATATTCAATAAATATCGCATAACACTTAAATAAAATGTAATTGTTCCTACTAGGATGAAGTGGTTATTTACGCAATGATGGTATCATCTATCGATTAATAAATTTTATCATCTGACTGATACTATGTGTACAAAGGTTAATGCATGGATAGAGTTATCAGATGATAGGATACGACAGATATTTAACACCAGATTATCATAATAGGCAATCTTATGAGATAGCATCGAATGTAATTTGTAACAAGATGTTTGACAAACCCGTACTCACATTTTACGACGACTAATTCTCACTGAATGATGAGTGCTAACTCATGTTGGGCCAGGCCATACAGCACTACAGCAGTGCGGGTCTGTGCTTGAGAGATGAGTTATACCCCATAGCAAACCTAGTTCTAATCTGAAAGAATCATTCTGAAGTAATGCGTACCAAGTTACTTGGATCCAATCCATATTGAGTTAAAATTTAATCACCAACACATCCACTTGAATATTTAACAAGGTATTTTGATGAAATCTCGTCCTATGTGAAGTCACTATCCATTGATTTAATCACTGTTCATTAATTTGATTTAATAATTGGTGTGATACGAACAATATGTATCTCTGAAACAATGGGTTTTATGCTGTAATAATAAAATTTGGAAAGCGGTAGAGAAATATAGGCATGTTGTGAAATAATACATTTTACAATCATAGCTATAAAATGTGTTCAGCTGATAATACCATAGACGGTTCCTATTTCTTTAACAAGGAAAGAATTTATTAAAGTCGACTGACACTTAAAACTCTTGTAGCAAATATAATCGATTGATTTTCGGTGCTGTGTATATAAGGACAGTTAGAATTCATTCTGTAAGGCAAGAGAGTTGATTAATGTTAATTATAACATAGGTGAAGTGTCAGCCAGACAGTTATTGTAACACCTAATTCGGGGAGTGCCACTCACGAATTCTAACCTTATTTTCAAACACAAATACGCAAATAACCAATTTTAAATTAATAATAATACAGATCGTATTTCTTAACAAACTATTAACTGCTAAAACACCTAAGCTTAAAACACGAAATCGCACAAGCATAGTCTAGTGTACTCTTCACTAGGCTATGGTTGAGCGATTTCGTGTTGGGTTAAATTTTGAGCAAATTCTCCACCCAGCATTATGCGAGTTTTTAGAAACAGTATATATGTTTACTATGATTTGACCCTGTGGTTATTACTGACAAGGACTAATAAAATGGAACAAATTCGTATTTATATTTATTCATTCCCGTAAAAGTGATTCCATCAAGACCGACATAGAGCAGAAAGTTATGCGACACAGTGCGTTCATCAATGATAAGAATTCTGGAACTAATCATTGATATTAAATAAACTACTACTACTACTACTACTACTACTACTACTACTACTACTACTACTACTACTACTACTACTACTACTACTACTACTACTACTACTACTACTACTACTACTACTACTACTACTACTACTGTTGTTGTTGTTGTTGTTGTTTTAATAGCCTTTCCCATTTTCGGATCATCCGGGCTCTTCTCTAGCGAATCCATAGAAGGACTGATAGTGATCCAAGGCAACAACAACGGCAACAACTCCGACAGTGAACCTACCACAGCATCACCTGTAGATTTAACGCAGAACTGTGCATGCACACCTAGTCAGTGTGTTACCTATCTCATGTTACAGGAATCATGTATGGGGAGCCTTGGAGACATAACAAGATGCGAGAAGAAAGTTGACCTAGATTTTCTCTGCGATGAGCTCAGGCAGAGATTGGGCCTGCCAACTACACCCCCATCTGTATGAAAATGGACTGAAATCAGTTCTTAGGGGTAGACTCAAATTAAATTGCGTAGGATGCACTTGTTGCTTATTGCTCATTATTTAGTATTGTATTAGTTTAATTGCTGTAAGTTGTTGCAGTCATAGAAATCAGCGCTCTACATCAAGAATATCACCAAAGTTAGTAAAGATCTATGTTTATGTTAACTGTTAACCGTTCCCACTCTGATCTCAAGCTTTTAAGTTTTCAGATTAAATTAAAAGATGAACTGGTATTTATTTTTTCAACAAATTTGGTGGCAGATGGCGCTGTCGTAGACAGCAACATCGTCCACCAAAATTGTAGAAAAATGTACACCAGTTTTGTTGCTATTGGCACAGTAAAAGATAGAATATTGACATCAGAGTGGTGAGGATTAATGTACTTTCCAGATAAGTTATTTTTCAAATTATATGTAGCAAATATGATGTTGAAAAAATGAATTTTGAAAATAATTTGACCGGAGGATGCTGATGCATAATCAATTTCAAAGTATTTGTATATCAGTTGTTCCTTAATATATAGTTTAATTTAGAATTTTTCATATATTATATACATTTATATTGTTTCTATTAAAATGTAAATAATCTATTAAATAAATTTATTTTTATTTCTACAACATAGGCACATACTATATATTTTAAATACATATTTATGTATATCAAACAGAGCTATATCAGATAAAAGGTTTTTTATATTTATGTTATACATGTATATTTATTTCCAATTATACTAAACATTAAACGGATACTAATCCTAGTTGAAATATTGTATTGCACTCATAGATTATTTTATATGAATTTCATATCTTTCACTTCCCAGCACATTCCTTTGTGTATCACAAGTCACCTATCCAGCGTATCCATCTATCATCTGACGTCATATGACATCATAACCAACTAAGTGATGTGTATGCTGACGTCATAATCATTACCTCATAGCTGATTCTATTTGTCTCGTCTATCACTCTTAATAGTCCGACATGATGTACAAATTGTATGTCTCTACTATATATTTTGAAACTAATTTGACTGGACGCTGTTGCTGTCATGGGCAGCAGCAGGCTAGCAGCACCTAGTCAAATTAGTTCCAAAATATCCAATAGCATACCTGTATAGTTTTTTGGAAATTGATAGTCAGAGCGTTCAGAGATCGATCGATCCCATCCCGATCGAGGTGTGGGTGGGGCTTAGCTAGAGATAGGCGGGGCATGGCTAAAATGGATGGGTCCATTATTTACAGTTTAACATGACGTTGAAGTCGAGCTGTAGTTAGCACCATTCCGTCTCCTAAACCGACAGTGCATGATATCATGGAAGTGTCAATACAACCATTTATTATTATGTAAAACTCATCATGTTGAATATTTTGAAACTAGGTTGACTGGAAGATGAAGCAACAGCTTCCATTCAAATTAACGTAAAAATATTAACCAGTTTACCTACATGGATGCTTTTTCATCACGCTGTCAAACTATAAATGCCACCACTGTGATTGAGCATGCGTACTGAGGCAGACGACCTGGTCTTTCTTTCTGAGTGTTTGAAAATTCCATCATGGTGCTACCCAGGGATTTGGGGGGAAATGTAGGGACATTTATCTATTAACGCCTGAATATCTTTGTTTGTCGCTAAGATAAAAAGCTTAAAATGACATGCAAAGTTTATTTGTGGTATATTGTATGGTATGAATGGATAGTATAAGATGAGGTGATTATCGTTTCACTAAAGATGTTTCGTGTGTAAGAGAGGAGTAATAGCATCCCATTCACAATTCCTTGTAAAATCTGAGTTTAAATAACTACTCTTTTAGATCGTATTATGTCAATTACAAAGACATCTTTTGTATTTATTATGTATATGCCTATGCTATCAAGTGTCTGATGACTGCCAGTTCACAACATAGTAATATATTGTTATATAGATATAAATATAATGGTTATTTTGATGAAATACTTGCGACATTATTATTATTATTATTATTATTATTATTATTATTATTATTATTATTATTATTATTATTATTATTCATTTCTTGATGAATTCAGATTAACGTTAATAAGTTAATATAATAATCATAATAATATTAATAATATTAATAATAATAATAATAATAATAATAATAATAATAATAATAATAATAATAATAATAATAATAATAATAATAATATATATAGTATAGATTTTGTGATTATATCGGACACCTCTGGCTACATCACTCTGGTCAGTTCTTGCGGAGATACTCTTCCCATAATTCATGGCATTGTTCACTTGGAAATACAGATGGACCTTTAAGATGCTACATGTGTCCCATGTCTCAATAATCATTAATTCTTAATGCATAATTTATAGGACATTTAGAATCACATGTACAAAGATGGAAGAAGCAGGTTATAGAGACAATAACATATTTTATTTCTTCCAATGTGTTCCTCAAGTTTCTCCAGATTGATTGTATTGATTGTGCTTATATATTGCCTAAATATCTATTTTAATTTATTTTAAATACTAAAAATCTATTTAAAATAAATTTTGAAAATAAAGATTATATATTTACACAGTCTTATTGGTTCACTTTGTTGTTGTATTTGGTTTCCGAACACCATACACCGTACTCATATACATAATGTGACAGTCAGCGAACCACAAACTGCAATATACATGTTTCTTGACAGTGCATTTCAGAACAGTGCCTAAATTGATTTATTATATGTCTTGAAAGACATTACTCCGACAACAAGACAGGTCTATGGTAGCATCTTGTGTAGTTTTCCATGTCTAGAGTTGATGTATTCTCACAAATCCATCCATCTACCTGCATGTAACATCGTACAGGTGCATCTATACTTACTTTCATGGAAACAATGACGGCCATGTTTCCCACAGTCATAACTAATATATATATATATATATATATATATATATATATATATATATATATATATATATATATATATATATATATATATATATATATATATATATATATATATATATATATATATATATATATATATATATATATATATATATATATATATATATATATATATATATATATATATATATATATATATATATATATATATATAATATATATTATATATATATATATATATATATATATATAGTGTAGCTTTTGTGATATATATATATATATATATATATATATATATATATATATATATATATATATATATATATATATATATATTAGTTATGACTGTGGGAAACATGGTCGTCATTGTTTCCATGAAAGTAAACACACGTGTCATGCG
>CM067370.1:69328964-69359156 GCA_034401795.1 Chaetoderma sp. LZ-2023a | reverse complement strand
ATCTCTCTGTCTCATTGTCCCTCTCCACACTCGATTGATCTTCATCCCACCCATCTCCCCCCCCTCCCCTCCCTCCTTCACCCCCCCTCACCCTCTCTCTTTCCTCTCTCAGTCTCCCAGTCTCTCTATCCATCTCTCCTCTCTCTCTCCTCCTCTCCTCTCGCTCCTCCCTCCTTCCTTCCCTCCCTCTCTCTCCCCTCCCTCCCTCCCCCCCCCCCCCCCCTCTCTCTCTCTCTCTCTCTCTCTCTCTCTCTCTCTCTCTCATATTCTCTCACGCTCTCATTCACTCACTCTCATTCTCTCGCTCTCTCATTCTCCCTCTCCACACTGGATCGATCTCCATCCCACCCACCCCTCCAGCCTCCATTCTTCACACAACTCCCCTCTGTCCTTCCTTTCTCAGTCTCTCAGTCTCTCGCTCCATCTATCTCACGCTCTCCCCTCGCCCCCTCCCCCCTCTCTCTCTCTCTCTCTCTCCCTCCCTCTCATTCTGCCCCAACCCACTCACCCCTCTCCCGCTCTCTCTCCTCTCTCTCTCTCTCTCTCTCTCTCTCTCTCTCGCTCTCTCTCTCTCACACTCTCATTCTCTCACTCTCTCATTCTCTCTCTAGCTCGCTCATTCTCTCGTTCTCATTCTCTCTGTCTCATTCTCCCTCTCCACACTCGATCGATCTCCATCCCACCATCTCCTCCCCCTCCCCTCCCTCCTTCACCCCCTCACCTTCTCTCCTTCCTCTCTCAGTCTCTCCCCCCCTCTCTCTCTCTCTCTCTCTCTCGCTCCTCCCTCCTTCCTTCCATCCCTCTCTCTCCCTCTCTCCCTCCCTCCCCCCCCTCTCTCTCTCTCTCTCTCTCTCTCTCTCCCTCTCTCTCTCTTTCGGGGCGGATCCAGGAATTTTTTCAGGGCAAGGGTTCATGAAAAGAATGACACTTCTAAAACAATGGTAGCCACACGAAACGGGTATCCATGTGACCTCACCGGGAAATTTGGAAATCTAGGTTCTCTCTTGGCTGCCAAATCATTAAACTTTTACCAATTTAATCATAGTTTACGATTTTGGTGGTTGAGAGTGTTGCGTTTCTCATTGATGCATCACATCATGGTCGTGTCGGTACTAAGGATAGCCCTAATTACTCAAATCATTCAAAATCTGAGAACGATTAATTTCCAAAAGCCAGAGCTTACTCTTTAGCCTAACGGGGCTCAATGGAGTTGCTTCCTTATGCAGGAAGCTAGTGCTGCATAGTTGCCAATGGTAACAATAGCTTCAAGCTATTGCTTCCCCGGGCGGGTACATGTATGGCTTCCAAAATAAGGCAGCAACAACTTTCAGTCCAGATAGTCTAAACATACGAATAACAGATTTGTTAAGCCAGCGTCAATAGGCAATTAAAATTAATCTATAAACTGGTGGACAGTTACCGAAAGTCTAATTAGAGACTAACTATGGACGTACGGATGTATTAGAGCGCGTAGCTACTGAGGTACTACTAGTGCAACAGTTAAAATGTGCTGGAAGGAGAAAGGGCTCGCCAGGCGTTGGTATGGCACCCCTCCTATGGGGGGGGGGGCTGGGGCACCCCGTGCACCTCTCTGGATCCGACCTGTTCTCTCTCCCTCCCTATTTCCCTCCCTTCACACCCTCTCTCGCTTGTGCTGTTTACGTGCTACCGTGGAACTTTGCCACAACCCTCTTATCTGTGCGAGCCCACTTCACAAGACCAAAGCCACCATATCTACATTGGGCATCCAACTAGAGATGAAGCACACAGACGATGTCAACTTTTCGTAGATGAGGAAAATGAACCTCTCAATAACCTTCTCCCCATAGCTGCAGAACAACTCAGGAATGTGAATCTCTTCATGATCGAAGCCAAGACCGAGTTCACTCAGGTACACTTACCATCGACAGACAAAGTCAGTGACAATGACATCCAGCTGCATGGCGGGATGAATGGAGGAAGAGCAAACTCCTTGGTTCATTAATGTGCAAACTCATCTAATATCGTTGCACCTGTGTCATAGGAAACACTGCCTTGTAGTGCTTTTAGAAACTTGGATCCATAAATTATGGATTCCTAGGGCCCAAAAATAGACTTGTATGTCGCTAGCTGTGTATCACCGATGCTGTAGAACTGTAACAGTTGAGTAGCTCCGAAGACAGCTTTAGATAAGATTGATGTCTGTCACCGCAGATACATTCGTACTATAACCTAACATCGCTGGCCAGACAGCATACTCTCTGAGAACTCGCTATATGCTGTGCGCAATACACTCGCATTGAAGGTGGCCCAATGATGGTCTAGCAATGTTCTGCAAATATCCCGAGAGAACACTGCAATAAAGTATTGGAATTACTTGTATCTGATGCCAACATCTACAAAGCTCGGAGAGAAGTGTCGCTATGTACCGACATAGAAGCTGGACTGGGACGCTGAAGCCGATGAAAAGTCTAAGTGAGCTAAGGCCCTCCCCGAGGGCAGGAACAATGGCTAAAGAAGAAGAAGAAGAAGAAGAAGAAGAGGATGAGGAGGAGGAGGAGGAGGAGGAGGAGGAGACTGATTGCTACTGCATGGTTCTTGTCTTCTTATTTTGCTATAATTTTATTGAATTGATGTATCACTATGTCAGAGGATCTGAGATGGTTGCTGCCGCACTGATAGCGCTCTGATGGAGCGAGATAGTGACGAGTGATATTTGATGGGTTATCGGGTTTGACTAATTTAAATATTAGTTTCCCCGAGATATTTGGGTTCAGGAAGGTGTTCTCCTTTTCTTGATACTAAATGATTCTTGAAATAACAAAGCCTTATCTCGAATAGCTTGAGACTATATATTTATTTAAGTAGAGGTGAGGCGATCTGGTCGGCTGTGAAAAGTAGTTGCTGTGTCAGAGCAACCAACTAATTTGCATCATTATCACCTTTTTTCCTTTGATCTTTGCCGCCTTTGTGTAAAGGTGTCAAAACAGGCGACCGGCTCTCCTCCATTTTGATTGGATGTTAGATGTAGAGGATGACCATAAGCCCCGCCCCCTCGTTAAGTCACGTGCCTCCTGTCATCCAATGCGGCGAGCTTAATGGTAATTATCATAATGATTGACAAGGGTTAATGACCGGGTAATTAAGGATGATTGACAGGTTACATGTCTGGACTCGTTTGATCGTGAAGCCCCGCCCCCTCGTTAAGTCAGTGCCTCCAGGCATTCAATAAGGCGCGCTTAATGGTAATTAGCGTAATGCTGATTGACGAGGGTCAATGGGTGTATTTAAGGATGATCTCTTGGAGCCATGCCAAATGCTCAAGGGTTAATGCATTACGTAATGAGGGACGACCAGGTTACATGTCTGGACACATCTTTTCCTGGGAACTCGTTCGATGATGAAGCCCCGGCCCCTCGTTAAATCATGGGGCTCCAGGTATCCAATGAGCCTCGCTTAAGGGTAATTAGTGTAATGATGCATGACGAGCATTAATCGATAGTCGTTAAAGTATAAAAGCAGTGTTTTAAAAATCTTATCCGTTAAGAGTTACCTGTTTTGATTTTTGTTTAAACGGCTTGTTCAATGTTTATTATAAGTATGAATACAGGCTATTTTATGGCTTGTGACGTGCCCATAGTGCTCGGTAACAATGTACACATATGCGTTCTGAAATGTAATGATGAATTTGTGGTAGACATACGCGAGGTTAGTGTTGGTAGCGTTTACCCCACCAAGCAAGGTGTGTTTATGTACGGTAATACGTTTCGAAAGGTCACTGCTATGATGCCTGCATTCAAAGAAACTGTGCTTAGAGCTAGGTGTTCCGACAGAGTAGAGCAGATTAATTACATATACGAATTAGAACCTCAATTATACATCATTGCGGGCAGAGAAAGTGTCCTAGTTGCAAGACTGAAGTTGATTTACGTGACCATATTTGTTATATGCAGACTTATAATGAAGAACACATGAGCTTAGCAGTTAAGCGTAAGGCACGTGACCCTAAAAACGGGAATAAGGACTTATCATCCATACTTCAACGTTTCATCTTATATGATTTTGAAATGAACCAAGTGACAAAGCGTCACGAGGTTATTTATGTCGTAGCTCAGATAGCTTGCTATGTATGTATTGGCAAACCCCATGACGAGTATTGCTCAGATTGCGATGAATGTCGGAGAGAGGTTATCTTTGAAGGTTCTAATGCTCTAACCGATTTCATGCAATGGTTATTACCTACGAAATCTGAGCAGACTAATGTTCTATGTTTTCGGGACTACAGCGCTATGGCTCATAACAGCGGTGGTTTTGACTTGCATCTAGTAATGGAGTGGGCTTTAGAAATACAGAACTTAAACCGTTCAACGTTATAATGAACGGTAATAAAGTGGTGTATTTGAATGTTGGGGACATTCATTTTTAGGACAGTCTAGGGTTTCTTCGGTTTCAACTGCGTCAACTACCAGAGATATTCAATCTACCTAGCGAGAAAGGGGTTTTCCATGTCTCCTGGACAGTAACATATTCTTTGATTACGTAGGTGCGTACCCCTCAATTCACGCTTACGGCGCTGATAGTATGTCTGTGTCATTGTGTAAGGCATTCGACTCATGGTATGACTCGGTTAAAGACAGTATTTTCAATGTTAGGGATGCCATGAAACTTTACTGCAGGTCTGATGTAGATATTCTACCCATGGCTTGCGGTAAGTTTCATGAGATGTTCATCCATGAAATGGGGATACTGCCTTTCATGTCATCTATGGCATTAGCATCATTATGTAATAAGGTGTTTAGGGCTAACCACTTACTTGAGCATAAGCTAGTAGCTCTGCCTCTTATGGGATACGTTAACCTATGTAGCAAGACATGTTACTCCGTTGAAACGTGTAAGTGGCTAGATTACCTGGCTCATTCTAAGAACGTGTTTATTTTAAACATGCTCTAACTGGCGGCGAACCCGAAGAATTTAACCGATTGCTGGACAGTTACTGCTCAGACATGGACGAGTACTTCGAGTACTATGGCTGTTGCATGAATGCCTGCCTAAAATGTCTGCCTAGAATGCGTATGACTACCAAGTCATTTTTTTTAGCCTGATCTAACTTTAGAAGACGGGTATTAGAAGATGCTTTCTAAATCTAGCGAGCTTAGATGTATGGGTTTGAAGGTAGTCGAAATGTGGGATTGTGATTTTAAGGCCCAGAGGCTTAACGACCCTAGCATTAACGCTTTTCTGAATGCTAGAACGTATCATGAACCACATATCGCAAGCAATGTCCTGTATGGTGGCCGTAGCAATGCCATACGTTTGCATCACCAGGCCACTGCAGTTAAGTATATAGTGTACATGGATATCACTTCGCCATATCCTTATGTTTGTAAGACCCGCGAGTATTCTCTAGGTGAACCGGAAGTAATTGTTAGAGATTTTAAAATGGCAGAGGAGCTAGGGTCTTACTTCGGTCTGATAAAGTGCTTCTGTTTGCCTCCTAAAGATTTATTCTTTCCTGTTCTCCTGTACAGATGTAACGAATATTTGTTCTTTCTGTTGTGTAGTAAATGTGCTCATGATTTGCAGAGCGATCGTGAGTGCTCTCTACATGGTGTATGGACGTCTGTGGAGTTGATGGAGGCGGTACATAGCGGGTACCATATCTTGGAGCTTATTGAGATATGGCACTACGAAGAACGTGCTGATACGCTTTCCCAGATACATTGATAACTTTTTGAAAATTAAACAAGAAGCATTGGGGTATCCCAAGGATGCGGTCACAGATGCGCAGAAAGATGCGTATGTTCTGCAATATTTTGAACGTGAAGGGATTAAATTAGATAAATCTTTGATCGTTCAAAATAAGCACCTTAGAATCCTGGCAAAACATGTGCTGAATTTTTTGTGGGGTTATTTCACCCTCAACCCCTACCATAAGCACAAATACATAGATGCATATAGCGCGATGTTGAAGTTGCTGACGGATAAAATGATTTCTGTCAAGGATATCCATGTATGCAATGACAGCACTCTCGTGATGCGCTATCATGAGTTGAACCAATTTGTGCCAGCAGATAATTGCACCAATGTCGTGATCTCTGCATTTGTCACAAGTCATGCCTTGTAGCGGTAGGCTCGAGTTGCATTTATCACGACACAGATTCTATCGTGTACATTCAAAAACGTGATAAACCTCGCCTAATCCCTGCTTACCATGACAGACTCGGTTATTTCATGGACGAAGTTCCTCCCCACAGTGAAAAAACAGAGTTTGTCAGCACTGGCCTGAATAGTTATGCATACAGATAGCTAGACGGACAGACTGGGGATATCAAGAATGTCTGAAAAATTAAGGGTTTAACGTTGAATTACGGGAATAAGGGGTTGGGACTCGAAACTTTGTTAGCCACGGTCAACGATCATAATCTCGAAACATTCGCTCAGTTTCCTAATACTATCATTAGGAATAAAGCTCATAGACTTTTGAGTAAGGATACTGAGAAACGTTTCAGATTTACTTGCAAAAAATGTATAATTTGTTATGACTATCATACTAAACCATATGCTTTCAGGGCATCCATATGAACCAATTTTATGATAGCCTGGCGGGGGTGGAGGGGGGGGGGGAGTGGTGTCTGAGAAAGTTATGGGTTTAAGTGTGAGCGAATTGCAAAAATGGGTGGTGTGGGGGTGGGGAAACACTTGAGCTGCCATGTTTGTACTATGTTTAATGTTCTAACCCGTAACGTAGAAGATTACTAGCATACCGTTCATCGAGAGGGAGTAAGTAATCTTCAGCTTTATTATTATTGGTTAGATATGTGTAGTGGGTGATACGTAATTGTAGAATGGGGGTTGGGGTTGGGGGGTGGGGGTGGTTGAGATGATATGTTTGTACTATGTATAATGTTCTAATCCATAATGTAGAAGATTACCAGCATACCCTTCATCGAGGGGGAGTAAGTAATCTTCTGCTTTATTATCGGTTAGATATGTGCAGAGAGCGATATGTAGTTATAGATTGGGGTGGGGGATGGGAGTAAGTAATCTTCTACTTTATTATTATCGGTTAGAAACGTGCACGTGCGTGGATTGGGGGGGGGGGGATATGTATTTATTTTGTGCGTGGGTTGGGGCAGGAGGAGGGGTTCTTGAGTAAATTGTTATATATTCATAGATTGAGCTGTTTTAAAAAACCCCATTATTTAAAATGTACGCTTTTAAAGTTAATCTCTCCAAACCCTACCTCTGTACAAATCCCTACATTGTCTTTGCACCCAACCTGTTAGGGATTCAGCATCGCCTAGATTGGTTTCAAATTTATTTTAAATAATAGCTCTGAAATCAGTTTCGCGTAATACCTCAGTCGAATCATTCTCTACGTCTATCACTTAACTTTTACAGGTTCTGGATCCCGCTCGAAACATTTGTAAATTTTACATTTTAATTAAGTTATTATTGTTTGTATTCGTTTTACATATGTTTAGTTTATACTTTTTCACTTATTCGTATGTATGTATTTTATTTTTTATTGACGCACTGGCAACGTGCGGCTTCAATTTCCATGTGCTAACTTAGCCGACAGTGATGCACCCATTAGTTTAATTTGTTGATCACCATACTGTATGTATGTATGTATGTATGTATGTATGTATGTATGTATGTATATTATTATTATTATTATTATTATTATTATTATTATTATTATTATTATTATTATTATTATTATTATTCTGTATATTTATCGGTTGTATATTTTATCGTTTGTATAGATTTACTGAAACTTGATTTTATTAAAAAAATTTGTGAAATGTGAAATGACTCGTATTGTTTTAATTGAAGACACTCTGAAAGAAACCCGAGGCTATAGACAGTCCAATCCCTGATTCAACTTAGGCTGCCTAAGGCAGTAACAGCGCCCAGTCAAATTAGTTTCAAAATATTCAACAGCATGTTTATTAAATAGCAGTAAATTACAAAGACATATAATTCATACAACGTGTCAGACTGCTTGAGATTTGATGACGGTCTATATGGAACCTTTTGTGACGTAATGATTGTGACGTCATCATACACGGGCTGAGCTGATTATGACGTCATATGAGGTCAGATGATGGATGGATACTCTGGAAAGGTGAATTGAAGAAGAAGTCGCTTTGTGCCACTTCAGTGTGTGTACATTTGACAGAAGGAATCGCTTAATCCGATTCAAGCAATGATTACCAATTATAATATTAAGGATTTGTCTAGCGTCGCGTTGATTTATAAGTTCTTAAAGTTCTCATATATTCATAAAGGATATATACCCTTGCTAAATTTAGGAATATTTGTTACTTTATGAACACCTTAACTAACTTGGACTGTTGCCGCCATTTTAGATAAATATGTGCGGGCGCCATTATTTCAGACTATTGTCTTCGCCGGTAAGCAATTGTTCGTATAAAACCATTCGCGTTTTTTATGTCTTCCAAGGTGAGCGCGTACTAAGCATAGCATAGTACAATACTAGTTCTATATTTCCTATGGTGCAATTAAAAACAAATATATCTATAACACGTTTACTGATTGCTGTTACTGCCTATAGCAGCAACAGCTTTCCGTCAAATTGTTGTCAAAATAATCAGCTGATAATACAATTGTCACTAGGCAAAGTTTTGATAACAATTTGGCTGAAAATCGTTGATGAAACAACTTTCAAGAAAATTGTTCTCAAAATAATCAGCAGAGCGGTCAATGTTGCATGACCCGCTGAAGATATTTCGAGCAAATTTATTGACGGTCATTTCTTACACAGGCAGCAACAGCGTTGTCAAATTTCTCAGAATAATCAGCGGACTTTCGTTTTTGTTAGCTAACAAATGCGTACACAATAAGTTAGGCCTATACGATATACGGAATCGAGACCAAGTCTCAGATATGCTAGAAAACTCTGTTCATTTCATTGTCAATCAGGAGGTAGGCATATTATTCTATTCATGGTAGGGATGTCAGAGGCGATCGTGCATGTACTGGTAGACAGCTTGGTCTTTGTGCACATATTTCACTCTGATGCCTAACTAATTGTGTACGCACTTGCTCGCAAACAAAACAGGAAGTCAGCTGATTATTCTGACACGATTATGACAACGCTGTTGCTGTCATAGTCAGAAATGATTGTCAATAAAGTTGCGCGAAATATCTTTAGCAAGTCTTGCAAGGATGAATGCACTGCTGATTATTTTGAGAACAATTGAATTAAAAGTTGTTGCGTCAACGATTTTTAGCCAAATTGTTATCACATCATTATCTAGTGACAATTGTATTATCAGCTGATTATATTGACAAAAATCGACTGAAAGTTGTTGCTGCTATAGGCAGCAACAGTTTTCAGTAAACTTGTTATGAATATATTTGTTGTCAATTTCACCATAGGAAATATACACAACTGGTATTGCACTACGCTATGCACATCTATGTGCTCATCTTGGAAGCAATCAAACGAATGACCAGCTTTAGTGTTACGAGAATGGGTTTATACGTACAATTAATTACCCACCGGCGAAGACAATAGAGTCTGAAATAATGGCGCCAGCAAATATCTATCTAAAATGGAGGCTACAGTTCTAATTAGTTAAAGTGTCCATAAAGCAACAAATTGTCATAAATTTAGCTAGGATATGTATCTTTTAAGAATAGATGAGAACCTTAATTAATAGCGTTGCATGGGTTGATATGTGCGAATTTTGTGTATCCTTTCATATTTTCATAAGGCAATTGATTGATCGATTCGGACATTCATGGTTTGCTTATGACTGTATGGGATCATTCAACATAAATGGGCAGACATGCTTACATAACAATACTCATATGTTCAAGCTAACCCTTCAAACCGTGAGTTCACATAATCTGTTTCAACGTTACAGTACAGGAAAACTGTTGAATATTTTGAAAAAAACCCGACAGGAAGCTGTTTTGCTATAAACAGGAAGATCTCCCAGTCAGGCCAGGCTTGAAAATAGGTAACGGAATATAGTGAAGTATTTTGGTGTTGGCTTTTCGATTTGGGAGGGTTAATATTCTTGGTAGCACTCGAGTTGCAAAATATTACAGGAGCCATTGGCCCAGTTCAGCGAGTTTCATGTTGGGCACACTTTAGATGCTTCAGAACGATAGCCAATGAGCAAGCTCGAAAATAACTTATCATTTACGGGTGCTTATGGCCTACAGTCGTGTAAACTGTATGCGACTTGGATTTTGATGACAAACAATTGTCATAACAATCTTGTCTGTCTTGCCAAATTCGGCAGTGGATAAAAGAATCCTTACTGTACGTGATCATGTCCGGTAATGTATAGAATGCTTACTGTACGTGGTCATATCCGGTAATGTATAGAATCCTTACTGTACGTGGTCATGTCCAGTTATGTATAGAATCCTTACTGTAAATGGTCATGTCCGGTAATGTATAGAATCCTTACTGTACATGGTCATATCCGGTAATGTATAGAATGCTTAGTGTATGTGATCATATCTGGTAATGTATAGAACACTTACTGTACGTGATCATATCTGCTAATGTATAGAATCCTTACTGTACGTGGTCATGTCCGGTATAGAATGCTTACTGTGCGTGGTCATATCCGGTAATCTATAGAATCCTTACTGTACGTGGTCATATCCGGTAATGTATAGATTCCTTACTGTAGGTGGTCAGGTCCGGTAATGTATAGAATCCTTACTGTACGTGGTCATATCCGGGAATGTATAGAATCCTTACTGTATGTGGTCATATCCTGTAATGTATAGAATCCTTACTGTACGTGGTCAGGTCCGGTAATGTATCGAATCCTTACTGTACGTGATCATGTGCGGAAATGCATAGCACCCTTACTGTACATGATCATGTGCGGAAATGTATAGAATCCCTACTGTACATGATCATATCCGGTAATGTATAGAATCCGTACTGTACGTGGTCATATCCGGTAACGTATAGGATCCTTACTGTATGTGATCATATCTGGTAATGCATAGAATGCTTACTGTACTTGGTCATATCCGGTAATGTATAGAATCCTTACTGTACGTGATCATGTGCGGCAATGTATAGAATCATTACTGTACGTGGTCATGTCCAGTAATGTATAGAATGCTTACTGTGCGTGGTCATATCCGGTAATCTATAGAATCCTTACTGTACGTGGTCATATCTGATAATGTATAGAGTCCTTACTGTACGTGGTCATATCCGGTAATGTATAGAATCCTTACTGTACGTGGTCATATCCGTTAATGTATAGAATGCTTACTGTATGTGGTCATATCCGGTAATGTATAGACTCCTTACTGTACGTGGACATATCCGGTAATGTATAGAATCCTTACTGTACGTGATCATATCCGGTAATGTATAGAATCCTTATTGTATGTGGTCATATCTGGTAATGTATAGAATCCTTACTGTACGTGGTCATATCTGGTAATGTATAGAATCCTTACTGTATGTGGTCATATCCGGTAATGTATAGAATCCTTACTGTACGTGATCATATCCGGTAATGTATAGAATGCTTACTATACGTGGTCATATCCGGTAATGTATAGAATCATTACTGTACGTGATCATGTGGAACCAAATATATATGCGTATGGCTAACTCACATATACATTTTTTTAATTCGGACTAACGGTTTCAGTTGAGATAGCTGGGCGGACAGATGGACGGGCATACGGACAGATTGCAATCATTTGCTACTGACTGTTTAAGGCAGCAACTTCTTTCACTGCTCCCAGGCTGTCTACCGCAACCTGCTTTCACTGCTCCCATTCTGTCTAACGCAACAATGGCTTTCACTGCCCCCAGGCTGTCTAATGCAACACTGCCTTTCACTGCTTCCAGGCTGTCTAACGCAACACCGTCTTTCACTGCTCCCAGGTTGTCTGATGCAACAACATCTTTCACTGACCCCAGGCTGTCTAAGCCAACAACATATTTCACTGCTAGCAGGCTGTCTACCGCAGCACTGGCTTTCACTGCTCCCATGCTGTCTAATGCAACAACGTCTTTCACTGACCCCAGACTGTCTAATGCAACACAATCTTTCACTGACCCCATACTGTCTAATCCAACAACACCTTTCACTACTAGCAGGCTGTCTACCGCAACAATGGCTTTCACTGCACCCAGGCTGTCTAACGCAACAACGTCTTTCACTGCTCACAGGCTGTCTAATGCAACAGCGTCTTTCACTGCTACCAGGCTGTCTACCGCAACAACGGCTTTCACTACTCCCAGGCTGTCTAACGCAACACCGTCTTTCATTGCTCACAGGCTGTCTAATGCAACAACGTTTTTCACTGCTCCCAGGCTGTCTAATGCAACACCATCTTTCACTGCTCCCGGGCTGTCTAACCCAACACCGTCTTTCAATGCTCACAGGCTGTCTAATGCAATAACATCTTTCACTAACCTCAGGCTGTCTAAGGCAACACCATCTTTCACTGTTAGCAGGTTGTCTGACTGCAACAACGGCTTTCACTGCTCCCAGGATGTCTAACGCAACACCGTCTATCACTGCTCCCAGGCTGTCTAATGCAATAACATCTTTCACTGACCCCAGGCTGTTTAAGCCAACAACATATTTCACTGCTAGCAGGCTGTCTACCGCAACAATAGCTTTCACTGCTCCCATGCTGTCTAATGCAACAACGTCTTTCACTGACCCCAGGCTGTCTAATGCAACACAATCTTTCACTGACCCCATACTGTCTAATCCAACAACACCTTTCACTACTAGCAGGCTGTCTACCGCAACAATGGCTTTCACTGCACCCAGGCTGTCTAACGCAACAACGTCTTTCACTGCTCCCAGGCTGTCTAATGCAACAACGTCTTTCATTGCTACCAGGCTGTCTACCGCAACAACGGCTTTCACTACTCCCAGGCTGTCTAAGACAACACCATCTTTCACTGCTACCAGGCTGTCTGCCGCAACAACAGCTTTCACTACTCCCAGGCTGTCTAATGCGACACCGTCTTTCATTGCTCCCAGGCTGTCTAATGTAACAACGTCTTTCACTGCTCCCAGGCTGTCTAATGCAACAATATCTGTCACTGCTCCCGGGCTGTCTAACCCAACACCGTCTTTCAATGCTCACAGGCTGTCTAACGCAACACCGTCTTTCACTGCTCCCAGGCTGTCTAATGCAACACCATCTTTCACTGACCCCAGCCTGTCTAAAGCAACACCATCTTTCACTGACCCCAGGCTGTTTAAGCCAACAACATCTTTCACTGCTAGCAGGCTGTCTACCGCAACAATGGCTTTCACTGCTCCCAGGCTGTCTAATGCAACAACATCTTTCACTGACCCCAGGCTGCCTAATCCAACAACACCTTTCACGGCTAGCAGGCTGTCTATCGCAACAATAGCTTTCACTGCTCCCAGGCTGTCCAACGCAACAGCGTCTTTCACTGCTCGCAGAATGTCTAATGCAACAATGTCTTTCACTGCTACCAGGCTATCTAATGCAACAACGGCTTTCACTGCTCCCAGGCTGTCTAATCCAACAACGTCTTCCACTGCTCCCAGGCTGTCTAACGCAACAACATCCTTCACTGCTCCCAGGCTGTCCAATGCAACAACGTCTTTCCTTGCTACCAGGCTGTCTACCCGCAACAACGACTTTCATTGTTCCCAGGCTGTCTAATGCAACAACGACTTTCACTGCTACGAGGCTGTCTAACGCAACAACATCTTTGACTGCTACCAGGCTGTCTAATGCAACAACGTCTTTCACTGCTCCCAGGCTGTCTAATGCAACAACGTACTTCACTGACCCTAGACTGTCTAATGCAACAACAACTTTCACTGATACCAAGCTGTCTACCCGCAACCCCGACTTTCACTGCTCACAGGCTGTCTAATGCAACACCGTACTTCACTGACCCCAGGCTGTCTAATACAACAACGACTTAAACTGCTACCAAGCTGTCTACCCGCAACACCAACTTTCACTGCTCACTGGCTGTCTAACGCAGTAACATCATCCACTGTCGCCAGACTGTGTAGCAACCTCTTTCATTGACCCCAGGCTGTCTAAGGCAACACAGTCTTTCACTGCCCTCTCCCCGTTTTTATTTTCAATCTTTATAAATGACATAGAAGAATGGATACATGACAATAATATTTAGGTCTGCACACGATTAGTACATTAGCAGACCCCAAATTACATCTCCTACTTTGTTTAACAATGTTACTGTATGCAGACGATACACCGTCTAATACTTTCTGCAAACAACCTACAGGGTACCTTAATTAGTATTGTAATCAGTGGAAATTTGTAGTAAATTTAAGCACAAAAAAGTGATGGTCTTCTCCAAAAATAAACGATTAAAGCAAGGGGCGTTTTACCTATGAGATGAACAGATTGAAACTGTAGATGACTATGTATTATTAGGAACACTTGTCAAAAGTAATAGCAGTTTTTACTCATGCAGAAAGCGAAATATTAAGCAGGGAAATAAAGCTATGTTCCAATTACTCAGAAAAATCAAGGAACACGATATATCGATTGACCGCCAATGCAACCTATTCGACAACATGATAACGCCAGTTATCTTATATGGGTCCGAGGTATGGGGGTTCGAAAATCTAGATATGTTCGAAGCTTGCTATTTTTAAAATATGCGCTACATGCAAAGAAAAGCTCTCCAAATGTGATGATGTATGGCGAAACTGGTCGCTATCCGTTGAGTATAATGTCCAAAACGAGTATGTTACTTTTCTGGGCAGATCTGGTTAATGCAAGTTATGGCAAATTGTCATCAATCCTTTATTTTGTCTGCCGAGAACGGGAAAATTATCAAAACTTCAACTTCAAATGGCTTCAAAAATTAAAATCGACACTTCGGGAAATAGGAGAAAGAAGACTTAATTAATGCAGACTTTATCTTAAAAATCGCTTAGTGAAACTGATAAAGGGAGAGTTACAAACGCAGTATGTCCAAAAGTGGAAAACTCAGCTTCAAATATCTACCAGGTTAGCGTTTTACAAGGAAATCAAGGAGGAGATTCAATTTGAAAAAAATCTGATTGCATTACCTGACATCATTATACTTTTTCACTTTAGGACAGTAAGCCATAAATTGACAATTGAGACTGGACGATGGACACGAACAGACAGAAATGACAGACTGTGTACTGTTTGTAATAAACTGGATGACGAAAAACACTTTCTCTACGACTGCAGCAAATACAATGACGCAAGGACAAAATATTTGCCACAGTACAATATCGCAAGTACAAACGCAGGAAAAACAAAGGAACTTCTAAGAATATGCAATGGACCTATCCTCAGATATTTATGTAAATAGCTTAAATTTGCTAAGAGCACAATTAAATAAATATAGCCGGCGTAATAAAAATACAATAAAATAATTATAACATAGAACTCGAATAAGGTATTGAAGGCAACTAATGTTTTAAATTTTAAAATGACTGCATGATCTGTATTTAAAATGTAATGTATTCACTACCACCACCATTATTTAGTAAATATCTATCCTCGTATGCCCTTGAGGGGCCTGAGTGTAATGAAGTGAACTTGAACTTGGCTGTCTAGGGAAACAACATCTTTTACTGCCATAGTCTGTCTAAGGCAACAACATTTTTTACTGCCATAGTCTGTCTAAGACACCAACATTTTTTTACTACTTCCAGGCTGCTTAATGCAACAATGTCTTCCGTCAGATTTATTTCAAAATTTTCACCAGCTTATCTGTATGTTTGTTTTTTAAAGTGGGCGACTATGATTCTATGGAAGAAGGGGATAACAAGTTAGACATATTCTGTTTGATTTACGTTCATCGATTTTATGAAGTACTCGGTAAATGTAAAATTAAATTGAAACCCTAATTTAATACAATTTTATGTATCTAGCTAATTAATTTCTTAAAGTTTAAGATTTGCAAAATACATAATCTTGTTTAATCGTTAATCTTGATAATAGTTGTAAATAAAAACGAATCTAAAATTAACTCTGTTTAAGTGAAGAAGGAAGTGAGACAATTTAGTTTAAATTTTAGTTTGTTAGAAATAACTTAATTCTTCCGGTGCTAATTACAAATATTTGCATAGAAACTGTTTACTTCCTTAGCGAAAATCTATAAATAATAATATTAAGATTTACAACATAAATGGATCGATTCTTTAATTAATAAAATCCATTGTATTTTATTTAAACTCGCCTAATTAAGAAATAACGCTATGCAAAAACAGTTTAATTTTATCCTTTTTTTTTCTTGAATAAATAGTAATTTGTCTTATTGGTTGTTGTAGTCTATATAAAGTCAATCATAGTTTTGTTCGGTATTGTGTCCGCGCATAGTTTATAGTTCAGGAAAATACTGAAAAACACCCGCGAAAACAAAAAAAAAGTCATAGAAATTTAATCTGAACATAAAAACATACACTTGCTGTAAACATGTTGATGGACAAACAACTGAATATCATTCTACGGACTAGTGCAATGACTTATCTACTAATTTTATATTGTCTTATTGGCATTGGTAACAGCTTCAGCGCAGACAGATTCATCGCGGAACAAGGTAAACACTATCTCATCGTCGTCTGGCTCGTCGTCATTGTGGTCGTCGTGGTTGCCGACGTGGCCGTTGTCGTCGTTGCTGCTGCCCCCAACGTCGTCGTCGGCGGCGACATCGTCGTCGTCGTCGTCGTAATATAGTCGTTATTTATTGAGGGTAAATCTTCAAGTACACGACCTGATCTAACAGAGGCCCTCATTAACATATATACAAATTTATACATCTATGTACACACAAGGAAATTCTGACAAACTATTAGTTTAAATTCCGATATATGACAGTAATTATTATTATTATTATTATTATTATTATTATTATTATTATTATTATTATTATTATTATTATTATTTGAAACTCGCACATACGCTCTAAATCATAGACACTTTCTCTCAACCACGCGGACAACCTTACACTCTACCTCACAAAACAACACATTCTCCCTTGTCTCTCGCTCATTCATCCACACACGCATGCACGGACTCTCAGTTGTTGTTGTTGTTGTTGTCGTTGTTGCTGCTGCTGCTGCTGCTGCTGCTGCGGGAGAAACAAAATCTATAGCGTAGTATATTTTATATTTTCAGCTGTTCTAACCGGAGGTTCTCTGGACTTGACTGGTGTTGAAATCATGAGGGGTCGACACAAGCGGATGGCTCTACCACCTGATACAGAAGTGATAAGTAAGCAGACAAGATGACGTAATACAGCTGTACATATATATCCCTATATATATATATTTTTTTTCCAATGCCATCTAATAGATCAATTCGTGGCAAAGCTACTATGATTTCGAATTTGCAGACCAAGAGAAGACTATCTTTGAAAATTTACCACTGGCAGGACTGGCTCGATAACCGAGCCAGTCATTCCAGAGGTAAATTTTCAAAAATAGTCTTCTCTTGGTTTGCAAATTATGGAAATTTTTAATGAGAAAATTACAATTTTCTTCAACAAATTCGAGGGTGAAAGGGTTAAGCAATGATCATCTGAATATCTCTTAGAACCATTCAACAACATATAGCGATACTTCAACATCATAACCATTGATTCACTAGATAGCAAAAGGGCTAATCATTTTCCAAACACACTACTCAGATTCCATCAAAAGTTGATGGCGTAGGCATATTGCAAAGAAAGAGCAATGCTATCTGCCGAAGCTCAGTTTGCTGACCATTGTTACCCTCGAAATTCATATTCTGATACTCTCTATACTGTAGTAATGGGTCACGGTTGATACGGGTAATGGCCGTCAACAGTCATGGCGATTACGGGCCAGCGCACTTACATGGCATGTCAGTTCTGGTAGTTATGTGTTATAGTGATTACGTGACATGCTGCTGATGTTAACTGGTGGTTATGGTACATGCCCGTCATTTGAGATGCCACTTACATGACATATAGGCCATGTGGTGTGGGAGCGTCGTGATTGTGTTGTGGGGTTTTGAGGTGGTATGGATGCTACCAGTTCCAAATGAGACATGGTGGCTACATGACATGACAGCTACTGAACATTGCAGTTACATGACTTGACAATTATATGGTATGGTGGTAATGAGACATGCCGGAGGTTATGGGAGATTGTGTTTATGTGGCATGTCAGTTCCAGGACATGGCGGATATGGGATATTGCGCAGTTATTGACCATGTCCGTTAAGGGATATGCGACGAACGGGACATGGCAGCTGCGAGATATGGCGTTTATGAGACATGTAGGTTAGGGACATATGTCTGTTGCAGGAGATGGCAACTGCGGGTGACAAAATATGAAATTAACAGACGAATGTTTAGTAAGTTATAGACAAAATAACTCAAAGCTCAAAACTAGTATTGCCATTAATAAACGGCATCCCGCCTCGTCAGTGTTCTCGCACAAATAACGTCATGTCATGATTTCCTCCAGGAAATCTCCTAGAAATAGTGTTATTTGATGGAAACATCACTTGTATGGAAAAAGTATGGAAACATCACTTGCCAGATCGTGTTTCAGCTCTCGTTTGTGTGTTGGAAAGTGTCGATTTTATAACAATGGTGCTGCAAGGTGTTGTTGTCTAAAGCTAGTCTAAAGTCAACAACACCTTACGGCATCAACACGTTCAATGCGAACATAAAATCTTGAAATTTGCTTGCAGCACTACGACGACAACGACGACAACGACGACGACAACGACGGCGACAATTAAATAAAATCACCAACACACACACGCGCATGTACGCACGCACGCACACACGCACATACCACCACCACCGCCATCAACAACAACACCGCCGCCACCACCACCACCACCACCACCACCGACAACAACAACAACAACAACAACAACAACAACAACAACGACGACGACGACGACGACAACAACGACGACGACGACGACGACGACGACGACGACGACGACGACAAAAACATTGTTTGTTTGGTTGTATACTTATCGTATACTTCATTAATTAAACTCTTTACAAACAGTGTCTGAAATCATTCGTGTGTCTACGCAAACATACGGTCCGTTTGGCGAGGCTGCCGAGGCTGAAGAAGCTGAGGAGGCGGGTGCTGCTGGCGAAGAAGGGGCCGGTGAGGCCGGAGAGACTGGAGAAGCTGGGGAGGCGGAGCAGGCTGGGGAGGCGGAGCAGGCTGGCGAAGTTGAACCAACGTGTGTTTGTGACAATCAGGGAGCATGTACCAGTTTATATGGTTTCATTGAAACCTGTAGAAATGTTCTTATGCATGCGAGTGATGACTGTTTACAGGCTTTACTCGTGCTCACTATTGGAGAGTGCTGAACTTGAACATTGGCAGTATTATTCTGATGCAGCTTTAGTTCTCTCTGTTCAGTCACTTTAAGCATGATAACTGTTGCAGATTTTGATAATCGTGTTGCCGACCGATGTCTATGACAGCAACGACTTATATCGCATGACTATACGTGTATTGCTATACTCCATCGAGAATGCCGATAGTTTTCATATAAATTATTATAGAGGCCCTAGAGTTAAAATAATTAAGCCAAAATATAAATAAATATATGTCAATGGCCGATTCAGAGAGCTGGGTTGGTGTTAGCGGCGTCACCGGTCATCCCCTCCTTGACAATTGAATGCCCTTTTGCCTTTGGATGATAATTTAAAGCTTTACAACGTAAAAAAGATTGATGATTGCCGTATTCTCAACTGTGGAGGGAATTATAACAAACAAGAAAAAATACAGTCTCATTTTATATACATTCTGAAAAATGTTACACGTATTTTGGAAACTCAAAACTGAGTTTCTAATGTGCATGTGACATTTTGTCAGAAAGTAAATAAAACTCAAATACTAATACAGGTGCTACCTACTTATTTGACTGAAAGAAGTCTATTTCTGTAGAACTACTTAGAGGCATACAGTCCTGCACTATTACACCATTTCTCTTACTCGAACAAACGCCGGACTTGTTACAGGTCCAGTGCATTCATTCATATATGAATTATTCATATATATTACATCAGCAGTCATCCTGGATTAAGTAAACGCTGCCAATCATATCACATAATATGCTGTCACTACTTAGACTGAAAGCGGCTACTCATATTTTATATTAACCATTTAAGCCTCGAATTTATTCAAGAAAATTTCAATTCTCTCATAGTAAATGTTCATTTGCAGACCAAGAGAAGACAATATTTGAAAATTTTTCACTGGAATGGCTGGCTCGGTTACCGAGCCAGTCATTCCTGTGATAAATATTCAAAAATAGTCTTCTCTTGGTCTGCAAATGAAAGATTTCCAGGACCACTACAGAAGCTACGGTTTGGCTGGCCTGCGCGTTAAAGGGTTACCATGACTGAAGGTTGATTCTGCCTCACGTTGGAAGGCATAACTGGCCATGGAAGCAATAGCTTGAAGCTATTGTGGTACTGGGCACCTCTGCAAGAATAACTTCCAGCATAAGCCATCAACAATTCCGAACTCAATTAGGCTAAATAATAACCATCTGTGACTGTTGAAAATTAATTGTTCTCATCTTTTGAATACTATTGGTAATTAAGTCCATTCTTAGCGCCGTCACGAGTACGATGCGAATTGTTAAAATTTGAATAATTTAACAGCCAATTGAGCATCCATGTTTATGCCCACCTTTGGAAATGCAGAAGAGGCGATATGAGAGCAACTTCATTTCAGAATTCTCATATGGGGGGGGGGGGGGGGCGGGTCACCTGGGCCGCACGGGTGGTTGGGCTACCGCTGGTATGGCTGTTTAAGAGCTGCCGTTTTGCCAAGTAAGCCCCTCCTTAAAATAAATTCTGGATTCGTTCCTGTATGATATACATAGATATTGTTAAAATTTATTTATTTTTATAAGAAGTATTTTAATTCTTTTATACGAAATATATATTATATACAGCAGTTATTTCTGACGAAAATATACATATAAATATATATTCTAGACAGGTGTGAATGTATATTTATTCCATATTAACTACAGATGTCTATTGATTTGTTTTGATATTGTTGTGTTTACTAGAGCAGTATGTCTACCAAAGATAAGAGTTACAAAAATATTTAAATCTATTTATATCCGATATTATTTTTTATTATTTTATTTTTGCAAATGTGTATATTAGGGTAATTAAGAGTACGTCTGTTCTGCCGTGCGGCTGATGGCGCTTGGGGTGTGTTAGAAGAGACTATAATGTAGAGAAAGATATATTTATACACTAAATAAAGCAATCCGAAATTGTATATTTATTCAACTTTTCATTTGGAACTATAGAAAGCGTCCACACTCACTCACTCACCACCCCACCCCACCCCACCTCCCCAACGTCCCCTCCCTCCCTCCCTCCCTCCCTCACGCACTCACTCACTCACTCACTCACGCACGCACGCACGCACGCACGCACGCACGCACGCACGCACGCACGCACGCACGCACGCACGCACGCACGCACGCACGCACGCACGCACGCACGCACGCACGCACGCACGCACGCACGCACGCACGCACCTGTTCAACTCTTGCAATCCTGGATACCACCACCACTAACATCGCACCACGACCACGACCAAGACTGCTGCTGACGCTGCTTCTGCTGCTGCTGCCGCTGCTGCCGCTGCTGCCGCTGCTGCCGCTGCTGCCGCTGCTGCCGCTGCTGCTGCTACTGCTGCTAAATTCTCCGGAATTTATATGGCCGTGGTCAAAGTGTGTTGGTGCAATGGTGCTTTAATGTGTTTTCCCTATTTTATGTAAAGCTGCGTGATGCATATTGCAAATTTCCCATGCTATCCGTGCCAATCTGGTTGACCCAATGCTCGGGTCAAGGCATATATGAAACTGCAATCGCTGGCTTACCCAATGCTTGGGTCACGATACTGGAAGTACTTATGAAGAACACCCTCAAAATATCTCTTGCAGTCCTCTAGCTTAAATATATCATGAGCAGTGGTGTCTTGCTGCTGAAAACTCATAAAAACTCATCACTCGAAGGTAGCGGCAAAAGAAGACAACGTATTAGGAAAACGTTAAGCTGAAGATGCTAACAATAAATACTACAGAGCTAACCTCATTGAACAGAACGCACATCATTGACTCGCCATGTACCTTAGAAATTGGTTTAACTAACCAATTCAAAATCGAACTACTCTCCCGACTATTACCAACGGTGCTATAAACCCTTGGTTTAAACACACAAAAAGGACAGAGTCATTTTGCACAAGGCACACCGCTGTTATCCGTTCAGCTAACAAGCTTTCGATGCAGATGTCTGTTCAACTAAGATGTCTAGCTATTCAAATAACGTAGTAACATAACGGGTAGTTCTTCTGGATTTCAGCTCAGATGAAGAAGTGATGTTTTAGCAAGATAATCCGTATGTATGCAAGTCTGATTGCACAATTTGAATTCTACCACATCTTCTACGTCTCAGATAAGCACACTTTGATTGATTTGTTAGAACGATGACGCCATGATCAGTCACTCAACTTCCGTTTATCTCTTCCTAGATGATATGCCATAATATAGTTTTTGGTGTGAGCCTGTACACCGCTGACGCGTCTTTGACAATCTAACAATTTAACATTTCTGATCTGATTCTCGTGACAGAGTAGTGATACATAATTTCCGTTCGTGGTACTTTTCCATAATGAAGCTACCATAACTATATTATCACAAATGCCTAGCTATGTTATTTCTTGATCTGCACTAAAAATACAACATTTTGGACCTAAAATACCAACTGCATAGTGCCAAGGGGGTGGATGGTCAATTTCCCTCTTGACTACCGCTGGTAGTCGCCCCGCCCCCAACCCCGCCTCATACGCATATGATGACAATGTTATAATGCCAACCTTAGCGGTGTGAGTTGAAGAACTTTTTATTATTCTCTTATAATGGACCTGTTGTACGAATTGTATGTCTTTACTATCAATAAACATGATGTTGAATATTTTGAAACTAATTTGACTTGGCGCTGTTGCTGCCATATGCGCAACAGCACCAATGCAAATTAGTTTCATAATATTCAACAGCTTACCTATATTTTTCTGGAAATGGGTAGTCAGGCAGTTCATGGATCGATCAATGCCAGCATCGCGAAGTGTGGGTGGAACTTAGCTAGAGCTGGGCGGGGCATAGCTAAAACTGGACTCCGCCATAAACGTCATGTTTATGGGGATTTGTTCTAATCAAACACGGTCGAATTGGTGTCACCAGAGGACTTCAAATTATTTTGTCACAGTCCTGAATGATTTCTGCTCAACGCTGATTGAATAATGGAGGGATCCGGCATGCCACTCGCGCATATGATGTCACACCCAATTACATCACATGTAGCTGATGTAGACTGGCGTCACATTATATAGTGACGTATCTAGGTTCCGTCATGAACATTACAACGACCGTCAAGTGTGTCTGTTTTAATGGCTTTACTATTTGATAAACATTTTGTTGAATATATTGAAACTAATTTTAGTGGGAGCTGTTGCACGCAGTCAAATTAGTTTCAAATATTTAATATCTTGCCTGCATAGTTACCTTGAGATTGGGATTCTGGGTATTCAGGATTCCAATTATAATAATTTGATTCCCATACGCGGAAACAGTGGGCGGCGCTTCGCTAGAAATGGGCCGGGTATAGCTAGAAAAGGATTCTAGACTCAGCATACGTTTTCTCAATCCACGTGACCGTATCTTTATCCTCACGTAGTTGAAAATTTTTGTCATGCATAAAAATAAGCGACAGAATAGAAGGATTAATTCACCATGTTCTGGTGAGGGAAATGAAACCGACAATAATAAAAAATATTAACTTTGAAAGAAAATAAACGACGTTAGTGCAAGGGCCATCTATCGATTAAACAATAACGTTTGAAAAGAAGGAAAATTCGGATCAAATCGAAAAAAACTCGAATCAAGACAGCCGCTTCATTGAAAATCAAAAGAACACGCAATGTAGTATTACAATACATGATAGAAGTGCAGAGCGAGATTGGATGGGTCAACCAGTTACCCAAACGTGACATGAGAAATATATTAGAGATTAATATGAGATTTGTAAGCGTCATAAACAGTGTTATCAATGCAAAACTGAACAAAAACTGTTTGGTGAACATAAAAATGTTTTCACCAATAGTGCCTCCTGCCGTACCGCAAAAGAATCACATTATTGTGTATTACAGCATCCACATGCCATCAATAGCAATGAGTAAGCGATAAAGTACCCAACGTCTCGCATTTTCCCACTTCCCCATTAACCCGCGTCAACTTTCCCGCTCCAATACTAATTGACAGTAATTGTTCGTCAGTGGGATGCACTATAATTATTAATATTATTAACTAGACGGATGCTGTACATCCCCCTGTAGATGATGCAATTCTCCGACTGATGCTGTACATCCCCCTGTAGATGATGCAATTCTCCGACTGATGCTGTACATCCCCCCTGTAGATGATGCAATTCTCAGACTGATGCTGTACATCCCCCTGTAGATGATGCAATTCTCCGACTGATGCTGTACAAAACCCCTGTAGATGATGCAATTCTCCGACTGATGCTGTACAAAACCACCATCGGATGCGAAAATGCATGTAGTCCTCCGTCGGAAGCGATTTTCGCTGAAAACTATACCCTCACCCCTGTATAGCTAGAGCGATATCAGGTAGTCATTTCCTCACGAGAATGGGGGGCGGGGGCGGGTAAACGGAATAATTGTACACACAAATGAAGATCATGCATATTGGCCTCTAAAATGCATGACAATGGTGATAGCTGACACCATGTAGACATACACATTATCCCAGGGCGCCCCACCCTCTTACAATGATGGGAAGCAGACACCGCTTCAGTGATTGTTCAACAACACCCCCCCCCCCCCCCCCCCTCACCTGGCAACACGACCAAGGAGCACACCACACTTAATACATTCCTGATGCATATGCATTATGCCTACAACGCGATAAGCCCAGACAGGCCTGCTGCTGTTGCCATTACCACTACCCCTACCACAACCCCTGTAATGCCTGATATGCCTATACAAGGCCTGAGTCTAATAAAGTGAACTTGAAATTGAACCACAAAATAAGAAAATAAGAGTATCATTCAACGTCAATTACTTGGGTGACAGATTGGATCCCTCCATTAGCAACTGTACGTATTTTTAGACAGGTGGTATTCGGACCACCTTTCTTGAAGAAGCGCCATCCTCTTGCTTCCAGAACTATGTGGCTAGTCGCAGAAGGCTGACTGTATATATTATGTAATTTCATGTTCGTTCGAATTATGCTTTTGTTTCTGTAAATTCTAGTTAACCTGTTATATTATGCCAACGTTATATGTTACATTGTAGATCTCTATATGGTCAAAACGTGTAATTTCGTTCAGTACCAAATACATTTCATTTCATTTCATTTCATTTCATTTCATTTCATTTCAACTCACTTCTATGCCTAATCACTCCTCCCTCCAACACACCCAGACGCGACCTACACCCAGAGGCAGTAGAGCGTGCAAGGTACGCGTGTCGCACATATTAAACAGGACTCATACCGAAGCACTGACCTCTGTAGTCACTGATGCGTAGCTACTGTTAGTTGTTGAACAAAAATGCGCTAATTAAATCAGATGTTACCGCTATTGTCTCGCTATTGTACATGATAATTAGGATACCCCTTTAGATATAACACGGATTTAGCTAGTCATAAATTATAGATTAGCATGGAAGCGCTAGCTAATTATGTAAATAATAAGGAAATATGCGGATATAGATCTTTGAACGTCTACATATTCCTTTGAGAAAATCGCCAAAGGAAGCGATAAGGCATTAAATTTCTAATTTAACTTATAACGGACTAAAATAAACGCAAATTTCAACATGAATGTTTGCTAATAAATAATTTATTATGTCTCCCACCCTTATATATACGAGTCGGTGGAAGTCGTGGGTGGATAACTAACTTTCAAAGATGTAGTGAACTATAGAACAAAATTAATTTGTCAGCGCCTTGACGCTTAACATGGGCTAGGTTAAATCGGCTTGACATTGCCTATTGGAATATATGTTGGCTGGTACCAAATTTACCGATTGAATTCATGGTTAACGATGTCACACTTCCAAACACTGATGTTCGTTTCAATGGATTCCAGGGATCTACGGCTGTCAAACCACGTGCATAATCTGGTAAGTAAATCTATGTTTTAGTCACACATAAGGGATAGATTTATTAACACGATTAATACATTAGAGGCACCAGCTTTGTTTGCATGTTCTAAGTTGAGATTATTATTGGCGAAAAGTAAAATTTTCGCCAATATAGAGATTAGTCCGGTTAGTCTCTCCGTATGTCCTCCCGTCCACCCGCCCGCCCGCCCGTCCATTCGTCCATCAGTCCGTCTGTATCAGTCGGTCGGTCGGTCTTTGGTTTACCTCCACATATCGTTTCTTACCACAGGATTTGTTCACCATATTGGGACCAGACTTAGACACCCGCTTCCTTAATTTAATTATGTCAATGGGATTGAGCACAATGATATTGAGGTCATAAAGTCAACGGTCAAGGTCACTGCGACCTTGGTGAAACTATATTTTCTTTGGGTAAGTTTTTGGTGTGGCTCAGCGTCTTATATCTCAAGATTGCGTCACTTTATTGGACCTAAATCGTAAAAGCAGCTTCCCTATACCAAGGAGATGGGCCACAATGATTTAGGGCATGAAGTTAAAGGGCAAGAGCACTGTGACCTTTGCATACAATTTCTTACCGCTTAGGGTTTTGGTTTAGCGCCACCTATCGTCTAATATCTCAGGATTGGTTCACCCTGTTGACCCTAAACTTTGGACACATGTTTACCTATCTCAAGGAGATGGAGCGCAATCACACTGAGGTCATGGAGTCAAGGGTCAAGGTCACCGTGACCTCGGTATAAAACCGTATGTTTTCCAGTTAATTTCTTTGTTTAACTCAAGACATAAACAACTTATATCTCGGCATTCGTTCACCCGAGTTGAACTAAACTTAGTCAGATGTTTACCTATATCAAGTGGATGAAGCGCATTAATGTTGAGGTCAAAGGTCAATGTCATTGTAACATCTGTATAAAATGCAAATGACAGTTAGGTTCTTGTGCTTAGATCATATTGCCTTTAGGGCAGAATCGACCAAATTACTGGAACATGGCAATACAGTAAACTAAACCAGTGGGATCGGCACAAACCATCAGGCTTTTGAGGGCAAGGTCGTGTGATCTCGATACAAATCGAGATTTACATTTGGAAATGCAAAATGCTAAACTTTTCGCCAATATCACGTCAGTGTAACACTGATATCGTGTTGTACTATAAAATGTTAGACATAATTTTCTAACGTAATAATTATTTTATCCTTAACGTGTAACTTACTATTACAATTTAAAACCATATATTCACGTCACAAGCGTAATATGGTTAGCTGCTGACCATCGGTCATACGCATAAATATCATTCGGTCTCATTATTGTGCTACATTGTTCTCAATTCTATGTACTCTGTTTATTAAAGATTACGACGCCGCATTTAACTCATTGGTCAGCCCCTCTTGTGTTAACTTAGCTCTTTAATGGTCAAGACTGCCAGAAACGGACTATGTAGTGGTCTTGAGAAATGCCCATTTTCTCATCCAAGAGAATACGATTTTTTGAAATTTATCACTGGAATGACTGGCTCGGTAACCGAGCCAGTCATTCCAGTGGTAAATTTAAAAAAACTTCTGTTCTCTCAGCCGGCAAATTGACACTAGCTAAGAAAAAACTGGATTTTCCTGACCATTTTCATGGTCAAGCCGGCCAAAATAACAGCGCCTGTATTTGTCATGAGTAATAATGTCTAATTGCACGACAACAGTGTTTGTAAATTTTATTATACAAATTATTATTTTCTTGAACAATCTTGACCATTAAATGTATAATTGGCATAAGTAGAATTTGGAGCGCTTTGAGACGCTGTTGACATAAGATAGGCTTAAAACAGCCTCTTTTCATATTCTGACGACAACACTAGGCCTACCACCACATTTAACCACACATTCGCTTAATGACTGAATTCACATTTTGCTATACCCCACCCATCTCTAGCTAAGCTCCGGCCAGGTTTATCGGGTGTTGGTACCGATCAAACCCTGAACTCACTGAATCTCAATTTCTAGAAAACTATATGGGTCAACCTGGTCAGCTGTTGAATATTTTGAAACTAATTTGACTGGGTGCTGCTACAGCGCCCAGCCAAATTACTTTTAAACTATTCAATAGGATGTTTATTAAATTGTAAAGACATACAATTCGTACAAATTGACAGACTATTAAGCGTTTATGACCTATTTAAACAAGCCATTCATGACGTAATTGATTGTGACGTCACCAACATGTGACGTAATCCATTATGCCGTTATATATTTGACTGACAGATTGGATTTCTTTATTACATTGAATAGAGGGATCCACTTGTCGCCAAGCTCCGCCCACTTTGTACACTTGTTGGAATCGATTTGAAACTTTGAAACCTGAATTTATAGAATATAAATTTCAAGGTAATTATACAAGGAGGGCCTAAGCTGTTGAATATTTTGGCAACAACAGCTCCCAGTCAACATAGCTTCAAAATATTCAGAAGAATGCCTATTAAATTGTAAATTCATCAACGGCATACAATTTATGCATTTTCTTGACGGTCATTTAGATTTTCGAGACGGAGAGGTGACGTCACCTAATGTGTCGTATTTGATGGATAGATACTTGAGTGACTCATCGCATCCTTCTATTTTTGGGCCGATTTCTCATGAAAGTTTTGCATCCTTTAGAATAACAAGGGATCTTTATGTGGCCTCTAACTCGCGGCTGTGTGTGGACATTAGAATTGGGCGGAGCCAAGGTCTTTAGGGTAATGATATACCGTATATTTGGGCCATCAGAATAGGATGATGGAATGATACATCTATAACTATGCCCGCCCATTTCTCGTAATGACAGAAACAGCGCCCAGTAAATTAGTTTCAAAATATTCACCAACATATTTATTAAATGGGCATAAATTCATCAAACACATACAATTCGTAGACTTGACAGACTTCAATGTGCATGGCGGAGCTAGGTACGTCACTATGCATTGTGACATCAGCCTTTATGTGACGTAGGCCCCTAATTGAGCATGAAGTCATATACTTGAGTGACAGATCGGATCCCTCCGTTGTAGATCTTGTCTAGACATACGCCTTTGCCATAAAAAGCTCAATCCCTTTCACTCACATGCGTGTTAACATAGGCCCTACTGTCATTACAGTTCGAAACTACGAATTATTTATTAGAGTGTATGTTCTCTTTATTTCAGGATAAAGTGAATCCAATGTCAAATCTGCGACAAACATCGGACCGACATTATTTGGTGGAGAGAAAGAAAGTTAAACAAATGGGAGCTACATCCAAAACTTTTTACAGAGTATTGGCGGATTTATACGCGCGGTTTCTGCTGACGTCACTTTGGTGTCGTATGAAACAGAGAACGGCCAAGACTTCGCCGTAACGACCCGGAAGCTGCCAGTTGAAGTAGCCGGGTGTGAACATTGAACAATGGTGGCAGCTGTCTTAAACATTGAAGAAAACAAATCAAAGCTCTACATCAATTTTGAAAACAACGTAGAACAGAATAATCTATTTATTTTACATGAACTAAAAATTCTATCTTTATAATTAGTAAACATGAGATATAAAACTAATTAATTTCATCTTCAGTTGTCTTACCTGACAATCCATTTGAAGCATTCAAAATTAAACTACAGCTCCGGCATTCCGCAAACTAATCAGCTTCTAGAAACATGCATATTGCTCTATCAAATACTGCACGCTTTCCTCTCTCAAAGTCGAGTAATTAAGGTTACACGCAACTGCTTTTAGTTACGTCTAGTTTTTATAAGGTACAGAATTAGTCATCCATGTACGCTAACAGAGAGCTAACACGCGGGCGAGTTGATGAATAGCCACCTTAAATTATCCAGTTCTTTTTAGATAGGTAAACAAGCTGATGCTTATTTCAAAATTTATTTGACAGGAATCTGTTGCTGTCATACTGGACCAGCTGCCAGTCAAATCAGTTATAAAATATTCAACAAAATAGTTCTTGCATTATAAATGATTTTTCATATTTG